>HE669460.1:572618-604850 GCA_000313835.2 Heliconius melpomene melpomene | reverse complement strand
CGAAATACTGTAAACAGCAAATTTTGTCTTCGTTTAACGTAGAAAATTAATAAAGTATTTTAAAGGATAAGGATTAATACCATTATGGAAAAATATCCCTCACAATAAAAATATCTTGAAATTACTATTTTTAGACAGAAATATGATCACTACACGTTATCCTTAAAAGATAAAAATATGCTCTCGCTGACTTTTTTGTAGATCTTATTAAGAGGAACAATACTCCAGTACATTTTTTTCATGTAGTACTTACCATTAAAGCAGCGCATGCGCGAAAGTGTCTCAACGGGTAGGACTTTAGACACATTTATCGTATTTATGTTAATTTACATAAGAATGTACAAATAATAAACTATATATAAACCTTCCCTAAGAAATACCTGACCTAATGGTGAAAACCGCATAAAAATCCGTTGGGTGGTTTAGAAGAAGAAGAGTTAGAAAGTTCAGACAGACACGAAAAGCGACTTTGTTTTATAAGATATAGGATATACTAAATATAAACAAGCCTGCTGTATCAGAAGATAATAAAAAACTTCATTATAAAGTGTAATCCAAGGAATCTAGATAAAAATGAATAGAGCCGTTCCATAATTGCATTAGAATTTTATGAGGCAATAATGTTATTATTTGATTAAGAAATCGAGCGTTACTTATTGATAGATTATAATTTAAGTAATGAATAGAAGATTTAAAACAATGTACCTACTCACTAACAGAAAAACATTCTCTCTTTTTCTCTCTTTATTTTGTGAATCATGTATATCTTGAATAGCGATATTGAAAGTTTTTAAATATAAACTTTGCCACATATGGTATTCGAACTGATAATCGTTCTGAGCCACCTCAAAGTCAACCGCATATCAATAGAAGTACAGACATTAAATAATAAAATACTCTTACCATGCACTTAATTCTATATTATTAAAAATGTATATATTTAACAAGTAAGCGCGGTGGTTACCGTACGAATGATAGTAAACCCACAAAAAATATATCTTTTATCGCCCGAAACCGGTTTAAAATTTTATTAAAATTCATACAAATTAAACTTCATAAAAGTAACTTATATGACCGTATTCGTGACTGCTTTACTTACTTTGTGTATTTTACACTGTATTTAAATAACAACAAATTAATACATAATAGCAATTAATTTATGTATGAGATACTAAAAATTGATTTTACGAGGCGTTTAATTTTTTTTTAGTTAAAGAACAGAAATGGTTACTAAGACTTTGTAGTCCCTAAAATAAGAAAAATTAGAGATTTTTCATATCGATGTCTTAATGAATACATTTTCTACTCTATTTCAAGATGTGTATATGAAACTCCCATAGCTATTATTGTAATAGTGTTACTTTAAAATTATTTATTATTCGTATATATTTTAATGTACATACATCTACCTATAAGTCTATATTGTGATTTTTTGCCCGTGCTGAGGCTTTTCGGTTTTCAATAAGCACAAACTTTGTACCTGGCTTTATTTATTCTGACACTGACGGAGGTACGTAAAAAGCTCACATCGTACATATTGTAAATGGTAATTACAGCTATATTTAAAAGTTTATAATATGTTTATTATACTTAGAATTATAAAATTCATGCTATAAATAATTCTTCTAATTTTGTATATCCAAGGTTTTTTGTTTCATTATTTGTATTTTGATTGTTTTTTTTTTCAGTATAAGCATTAATGCTTAAATTTAAAACCTTCGGAAAAAGTCATCTATGTATTTATAACTACATAGTTAATAATAACTAATTTGTGTTTATTATATTTTTTACCAAATTTCAATTAATACATTTTCTTAAATTTAGAAATTATATGTACCATTATACAGCTTAAACTTTTTTTAGTATTAATTTTAACATGAAATGCCCTCGATCAGTGTTCTAGTCTGTTCTAATATTAAATCCTGCATATCTTTCAGTAATCTCCTGATAAAAGCTACACTTCAACAAAGCTTTATACAAACTGATAACTGAGTATCTAGTGCGTATTACATACATACATTGATAAACATATTGTATTTATATTATACATTTTAGGTCAGTTTTTTGTATAAAATTTAGTTCTAGTTTTTTTTTTTAGAAAAAAACAAGAAAAACCAGGTGACTGTTGTACACTTTTTTGTTTTAATAATAAACATTTAAAAAAATAACAACAATATTAAAATGTTTAAAGATATCGAATTAACAAAAACCACATACATAGTTCAAGTATACCATTCGTACTATGTACCAGTTGCATGTCATTTATTAGTTACTTTATAGGTATGGGAAGTTCTAACTTTGTAAAACGTCGCAACATTTACTTTGAAGAGACAAAGTTCTCTTCTTTTAATTTTCTGTCGTTAGTTTACAAAATAAACCTAAGATAAAAATAGAAAAAGAAGGATAGCACTGGATGTGATTTCTGAAAGGAGTTTTCATGACATTCAAAAGGAATATACAAAATATCGTATCATAATAAGGCGCTGCGTTTAGCTCCGCCACTCAACACTGTCACGGAAGTTAGACATAAAGTATGGAACAGAGTGTCTTAACATTACATTCCCTCTACTAGATAGAAGATAAACTGTGAAGCTAAACACATATATTCTAAGCAATATATTACATACCTATTACATATACATGAATGAAAAGCGCTACCGTTAACGATGCACTTAAATACGCAACCGATACACTCGTACAGTATCAAATTGACACACTCATAAATAATTCTATAAATATATCGAGTGACAATCGGCAAATACTGAAACGATCCGGACAACAACGAACAACGCCACGGACGGACAAATAACACACAATTGATATGTATTGGAAACCAGGGCCGATAAATTAGCAGAGGACTGAGGCTGTCGAAACGGAGAATAGCATTAAACATTGTTTTGTTTAATATAGTTTATTTAATTATATAAATATATGTATGAATATATAGATAAATAAAGGTAAATAATAATTTTCAGCTCGGCATTGTATTCTAGTGTCAAGATACTCCGTTTTCTCTACTTTACGCCATAATATGATGTTGTGTCGTTCCCCCGAGTGGAGATCGACTCCACAACCATCATTTTTACACTTCAACGCTGTCTCACTAAATAAAACTCTAAAATTTCACTTATAGAACAGATTTAACTGAAATTTTACACTCAGCTTGCCACACTTAGCCCTCAAATTAAAATGTAAATCCCCCGAGGTTTCTTTTTTTTTCACACAAACTGGCACTCTAAGAGCGGAAAAAACGTCAAATTTAACTGAAATAAAATACTGTTTTAAATTATCAAATCATATGAACAGTAATAAAGTAATTTTTTAATTTCCTATTAAGATATAAAAATAGACAATCTCTAAGTAAATTTATAGCTCTACGTAGCAATATTACCATAATTATACATGTTATAAGACCTTGAAATGTCAAGGTCTTCCAATACCCAGTAATAAATGACAAATGGACCTTAAATACGATAAAACAAATATAGTGAAATTTAAGTATATATATATAGGCGGTACAGGGCACAGAGTTGTGCGAAGGGCGCGTTTATTTACTAAGAATTTATATATGGGTATATACAATTGTACATACTATACTACTATCTTGCTATACTACTGTTATAAATTAATATTCAAAATAGCAAATAACTTAACAGTACTGTGGCAGAGTTGGTGTTTTCCGCAGTTGTTGTGCTCGATTTGACTCTGACAGATGTTCCTACATAGAACTGCGTTGGGTTACGTTATTGAACATGTAATATCTCAGAAGTGGACAAAAAGAGGAGAATATTGAGTTCGTAGCTTGTTCTTCTCTGACTATCTCACATAATACGAAAGGCATATAAAAATAAAAAGTGTCATTATAACTCTTCCATAGAGTAAGAGACATTATATTTATCTATATAATATAAGGAGAAGAAGAGTAGCACTGAGATCTTTAAAAAAATACAGGCGACAGTTAGTTTTAAATAATATAGAATAATGAGTCTTATTTACGTGATTTCCATAACCAAGTTAGAAGCGAATCGCTAAGACCGCATTTATCATGTACGTACATACATACCTATATATATGCATTACATATAAAGGCAATTAGAAAACTTATACGGTACCTAATACTATTGCGACTGACAAGTTTATATATCTTGTGTTTTTTTATTTTCTATTTATTTTTCTCATTTCTACGGTACTACTGAAGAACGAAGAGAGAAAGCTCTGTCTAACAACATGAATTTCATTCTAAGAGACGTGAGTATTCATATTTCATATGTAAATTATTTAATAATATAACTTTTCATTTTAAGAAACATATTAAGTATTGCACACTTGTAAGCTGAGATCTAAAAGTATTTCTCTAAAAAGGCGTAAAATGCCAGAGTGATTTAACACTATGATTTAACTCTGTTAAAAATATAAAACATAAATTAAAAACCTCCTAACTAAGTGATAGAAAAAAAAGTTAAAAATTTTAAACGATATCTTTACAAAATATTCTTCACCGACATCCTATTTATTCCCCATAAAAGTCCTATTAAAGACCCCATTTCTATACATTGTTAGGCAACACGTGACCTGCTATAGGGAATGCATACAAGAATGATAGAATATTAATTGTTGGTCGCGTCGACTATCTCCTAATACCATTCAGCTTGCATCTGCCCACTTAGCACGATAAATTGATGCGATTCGAGCTTGTGCCACACTTATGTAGTTTATTGTAGTTAATTATTTTGAATTAATTCTACTTTTTTTATCAAAAGAGTATTTAAATAATATAATAAAAGATTATAAAATTGTATGTTCTATAGCTGAATGCTTCATGTATATTTTTGTTAAATAACGATATTTTTAATCTGTCGTAGATTAGTTTTAGTTGATCTTGTTTTAACTTTAATAATAAATAATATCTGTTTAGTTTTGTTACATTAAAATTGTACACAAGTTGACAATGAAATAATAAATAAATGATAAAAATATGTTTTAAAATTATATAGTGTTAGTCGGTTAGTAGCTATTTTTGCTAAAAAAAGCGATAAGCGAAAGTGAAGCGAAAACAAAAAAAAATATTACGAGCCTTTCAGTGGTCCACAGACCTTCGACATAAATGTTGATATCGTAACATTTCAATACCTACCGTTTATTATTATCGTATTACGCAACACACTCGTACATATGACAGACAGTCAATGAGTATTATTTATATACTGTAAAACTCCGTCTTCCAATGAATAACATTTGTTTTATTATTGTTTGTTAATTATTCTTGTATGAACATGTTCTATTGTTTTACGTATTTTTATGTTTATGTATTGAAAATTTTATTATATTTTGTCATATGACTTTGCTTGCGTCAACAGTAATATATATTAGTTATAATTTAAGAATAAAGGCTCATTAAGTTAAATATAATTGAAGATTATTTTACGCTGCATCCTGCATATAGCAAGGTAGGCTGAGGGAACCTAGTGTTAAGAACCACCGTTTCATCGGAATAAGAATTGAAAATAATTTATTCTCTACAGTGGGAATTGAATCCACAATCCTCGTGTTTATAGTTCCACACTGTGCCCCTGCCCCACCATCTACTCTCAATTATTTCTAATTCTAAGTACATTTCACGTAGTGATATTTTACTGTATTTTTTCCCTATGCCCAATTAGAATGAACGTGAGGGATTATATTATTGAACGCTATATTGTGTCTCATCAGAAAACTATGCAAATTATGAAATATTTTCTCGAGTTCTTACTCTAAAAAGTAACAACAGTTAACTACTGTTAAGAAAAAAACAACCAAGTGTGAGTCGGACTCACGTACGAAGGGTTCCGTACTATAAAAACGGCAAAAATTCATGTCTCAGCCCCCTTAAATATTTATTTTATTCTGTTTGTATTTTCGTATTTGTTGTTGTAATAGCAATAGAAATAAATACATGTGTGAAAGTTTCAATTGTTTAACAGTCACGGTTCATGAAATACATCCTGGTGACAGACGGACAGATGGACAGGTAGACGGACGCACAGTAGAGCCGTAGTAATAGGGTCCTTTTTCGATACAGAACCCTAAGAAGAATAACACTAGGCGTGCGTTTAAATATTTTTGAACCTACTACCTACTTATGGCATTATTATTTTATAGTTAAATACTAATTCGTTTAAAATAAAGAACTAAAAAAATATTTTATTAAATTTTAATGAGCACTCATTAAAAACTTTTAAATTTTAAATAATTACTTCATATGAATACATTATTACGTGTTCGTTTTCAACAGTAATCATTATACTTTTCATACATTTTTCAATTTGTAAAGTAAAATAATATATTTTTAATAATTCTAATTAATTAACGTCGTGAGGTCGTCGAGGTTCAGTGGGTCAGCGTCTGGCCGTAATGGCGTGGTTCGATATCCACCCCAATTATATTTTTTGCTCTAGTAATAAAGTCTTTGAGTCTTGAGGAACAGAGTGTCTTAACGCTATTTTTTTTCTGTCAGAGCATATAATAAATTGCTAAAAAACTGACTAGCTCAAATAAATCTTTGTCTCAAAAAGTTAACTGTATTCCGGGTTCCATACATATGTATGTATAAAGATTGAAATTTATCACTTTAAAAAAGATAAGAATTCAACACTTGTTCCACACACACCAAATTAGCTACTAAACTCATAATTTTTATTCGTTCTAATAACTTCTTCCGCTGATGCTATTTTGTTATACCAACAACTATGAACTCTTGTGTCATTTTATTTTATTACCTATTCTATACATTAACATAGCGCATACATAAAAACTAATTTTATATTCCAATTAATATTTATGATATTTAAATACTAATTCTAGTATATTCTTACGCAACACAAATGCCAATTAATACTTCTAATGAGAAATATTTTAAAAATTGTATAAACTTAAACTAATATTACAAAAAAAAGTGTATGTACGTATAATAAGTTGTTACATTCACTTGGAATGTTACATTGAATACGATACCAGCGTCGATTCTGAATTTCTTATCAACACCAGCTGCTCTATATCAACATAAAACAATATATCTATTGTTATTTATATTTTCACCTTGAGTTCACCCGCTAATACTCAAATGAAAAAAATAAATTAAGAAATAAACGTAAAATCCAGTATAATTTTCAAGCAAACTGATAACGCTACCCGATCGATGTATACCGTGTACGTACAGACCTTGCATGAATGAATGAGTCTTCATTATTTACATTTGGCGTCCTTTAACTGTGCCTACATGATTACAGCAGGCTTAGCCTATCTAATCTCGTTATATGCACTCCTTACGTCACTACGAACGCGTACCGCAAAAAAAGTTCAACAAACTTAACCTTAAAGTATTACTACTATACGACTATACGAGTATTATCATCAATCTATATTTGATCGTTTGTTTACATTAAACCCACTATATCGCGCCGTTGCAAGAATACCGTTTAATAATAGAATATACAGTGTTTATACTTAGTAAGTATGTACAAGTACTTGGCGGGAAGTCGTAAGGATATTTCAGTGATTTTGCGCGAGTTTCAGTCGGCGGGAGAGGCAAGGAGACGCGAGGAGCGCTCGACCGCCCGGACTCGTGTGTTGCGACTACGGAGCGCGCCGGTTCACTGCGCATACTGCCATACACTCGAGCACCGTACTGTAGTGTTCGTACACTGTACAGTGCACAGCTGCACAGGCTAACGTGTTGCTGACTGCCTGTACGCTCTATGGTGTAGCTACACTGTGTCACTTGTGAATATGAACACATCTCGATAAGTCTAATGCTAAGCAAAAACTTTAAATTATACGAGTTTATACTATCACGGTAGTACATGTAGATATTGAGAAATCTCGTTTTTAATCTTGTATGACCTTAGTTGGATTGTATATTTAAAAATGTTTATTAGTTTATTTATCTTTTTTTTTTCAAATTAAATCATGTTTTTGTTATCAGTCTACCGATTCGGAATAAAAATGTTAACAAAAAAAGCTGCGATATTTTAAATCATATATATTATACATTACTTTTACTATATTACAAAAGACGCAATCTTTCCGCATATATTTATCTTTTTTTTAAATGTACAATTACATCATTGTTGCACGAATAGGTATTTTAATATACATATATGAAATGTTCTATATGGAGTTAAACAATTATTGATATAATATCTTAATTGTGTTATATATTTTTAATATAGTTTACCTTATAATAATTTACACGCAAACTATCCATTATTATTAATAAATAGCACGTTGTGTTATCCTCGATTTTTAGTAGGTAAATAAATTCATATACTATAATTTTAATTATGTGTGAATATTTTCGATATAATTATATATAATGTATATACTTATATAGGTACATCATAAGGACAGAATCTAGTAAGTTGTCTTCTTCTTCTTCTTTGTTAAAGAAGAGTAATAAAACGTAGTTTAATTACCTCACTTTAAATGAGATAAAGCAATAATAATTGCTTAAATAAGGATTTTTCTATTTCTTTCATTATAGTTGTAATTTGCTTTAAAAATTATATCACAAGCTATAAAGAATAAATATTTTCATAAATACAAGTGAGGCCGTCTCAAGTTGCTATATTGTAGACCGCAATATCGTGTTTAATGAAAAGTGTTTACTTAGTATATAGCGAACTAAGCTTCAAATTGAAACTTCATCTTCTTGAATATAACACGTACTCGTTAACTATACGTAAAGGTAAATGAAAAACATTAGAAGTGTCATAAGTGAAAGGTGTAGAAGCTGTTTCACTGTAGACACGTGTGTTCAAAGCCCATAAAGGAGACAGCTGTGTTTTAATGTCTCTAAAATTAGGGATATTAATGAGTATTTTAACATTAAATTAATGTTAAAATACCCTTACTGTGCTTATATGTCGAAAAAACCGTAAAGCTGCATAAAAGTACAAGCGACGGGTAAAGGTCGATGGGTGTGAATATGAAATCCATTCATATCGCAATTATTTTAGCATTATTATTATATTTATCCATACCTATATTATAAATTCGAAAGTAACTCTGTCTGTCTGTCTTTTACGCAATCAGGCCCAAACCGCTAATTTAATTGTGATAAAATACTCATATAGAGATACTTGAGGGTCTCGGGATGAACATAGGATACTTTTTTTCTCATATTTGTAATATTATCGATATATACCAATATATTAAAATACTTATTAATTTGACATACAATTTATTCCGCCATGTTAATAACAACCGTCGTTGCTAAGCAACGATTTGCAAAGTTTGTTGTTAGAAAACGTCACCCAAAATGAGCTTGCTTAACGCATCTCTCTATTGAAAACTGAAAATAATTTCATAAATATACTTAATAAATATTCGTATAGTTCAAGCGGGCGTAGCCGCGTTCGGGTCCACTAGTTTATAATATTCTCATTTCTAGTTCATCTAGTAGGTATCGTATAAATAAATAGTATAACATTTTATAATTACTGTATAAATATATAAGAAGGCTATATAAGACCGATAATAATTTGATATAGACAGACATAAGAAAAGCCGCAACCTTTGTTATTTCTTCAATGTCAAGGTTCTAATTATGTTGCGGTTTCATATGTAACTTTATTTGGTATTGTTATTCAAAGTATAAGTCAACTTTTCACTTAATTTGTTTGCGTTATTTAAATAAAGTAAAATCAAATTTCTTGTCGCCTCTGCCATTTCTCTGATTTACAGTCTCTTGGGGGTTTAGATTCTCTGCTTACCACAAAAGAAAATCAGAACAGCTCAACAATAAATAAAATATTAAAAAAACTATAAGATTACTTTAATCAACTAATGAGAGGAAATTGGGGACAAATATGTTTTTTCTATTCATGATATGTTCTTTTATTTGTCTGTATTATTCTATTATTGAAACCTGGGTTACATTATCTATATTGATTCATATTTACCTAAATAATTTTGTATAGGTAAGTTGTAGTTATTATAATATGGATACTATACACGAACCGATATTATACGAGTACACATGCCCACGTAAATAAGCTCAGCTCATATACGAGTATAATGTTTTATATGGAAATTGTAAAATATAGCAAAGTTTATTATAATACGTTTTTTAGTATGGAAAATATTAAATACCGAATTCAATGGTTTTGTCTATTTTCATCACAGTCATCGTTAGTTTAATATGTTAAATGTTTCAAGGATGATGTTTTCCTAATTAAAAAAACGTAGAACTGATTTTTAATTTTT
Source organism: Heliconius melpomene melpomene (assembly GCA_000313835.2). Classification (NCBI taxonomy): domain Eukaryota; kingdom Metazoa; phylum Arthropoda; class Insecta; order Lepidoptera; family Nymphalidae; genus Heliconius; species Heliconius melpomene. The sequence goes on along the minus strand of HE669460.1, from coordinate 594,608 downwards.
TTAATTAGCTTTTCTCTAACTCTAAAAACAAATGTTTTAGCCGAAACTACTGCGCGTGGAGTTTTCGAGTTGAAAGTTTCATGTGTATGAAACATAAACAGCGAGAGGGAGTTTACATTCGCACAAGCGTATGACTGTAACTCAACGGTTGTGGGTTCGATTCCTACTCGGGGGAATGGATTATATTATATCGAATGAATTAATATTATTCTTTAATATTTTCATTTCTTCGGGTTCTAAGACAAAAGCGCGGCGTTAAGTTCCGCAATTCAACACACAATATCTTGAAAATTCGGTGGAAAGTAGAGAACGGAGAATCTTAACGATAGCTTCCCTCTGCCGACCCTGAAATATGCGGGATACAGCGTGAAATTGATTTGATTGGAGAATTCCCATGGTAATGGAAAAAGACAATATTTTACCTTTCACCATGTACAAAAATAACAAACTAAAACTCCTGTCAAATGATAAACTAAATTGAGTATCTTAATTATTAAAACAATATTTTAAAATAATATCTCATTAAAGCAAGTAAAATAGTTAGGTTGTGAAGCTTTTGTGCAGGTATTCATTAATAATTTCATAGCTCGAGCGCTTTTCAGTCGAGAACTTATATCACTTGCCTCTGCTATTATAAAAAATGTTAGGCGTGCACAGTATATATTCATAATTGTTATATTATTTTAATTAAAATAGTATTCTTGAAGTAAACTTCTATCATCAAATGTACCACTCGGAGATGTCACAGGAAACTTTTAATTATAACGACCTATCCACCATTAACTATTTCATATTACGCTTTTGCCATATAGCGCTTTACTTGTAGATAATTTCAATTTAATCTATTTTGTATTTTATTTTAGCTTGACGTTGTATCCCGCACATTGCAGGAAAGGCAGAGGGAGTCTACCTACTTATTAGGTACAATATTTTCGAACCTTTCCTAGAAAACGTTATCGCTCAAGGCTTTATATCTATTACCACCTTATAAATTCTTGGCAAGCTTTACAAGTTTGGGATAACAGACTATTTGAGCATATATATTTGACATATGGAAGCATAGGCATAAAATGATTTCGTAAGAAAATTTATTCAAGCCAAACCTAAGGTAAAAGTAAGGGTCGAAGGTTCACAGTTTTATTATTTACATCGAGGGTGCAGATATCGTACCTACTATCAACCTTTGATTAAAACACTTTTTATACCTGGAGACCAGTCGTGGCGCAATGGAGGAACAAAGCGACTTTAAATATGACAGGTTCGATTTCTACACGGGAGAATTAAATATTTAATATTTTCCTTTCTCCGCTATGATGAAGAAAAAAAAGCAAAGCGCGGTGTTGAGTTCCGCACTCAACACGCATTGCCTCCAGAATTCGTCAGAAAAGTGTCTTAACATTAGGTTCCTAGGCTGATTACCCCGCTATATGCGGAATACAGCGTGTAAAAAAAGGAAACTTTAAAGAACCTAGATCTGGTAAAACCAAACTTCACAATGAGTTCCGTTTCACGTATTTCTTGAATTTCGGCGGCCTTAACTGAGTGTTTTGACACTAGGTTCTCTCTGCGAACCCAATTTTGCGGGAACAGCGTGAAGCTGAATAACAATTAAATACGAAGTAAGGTTAAAACAATAATTTTCAACAAAGGCCATCGACCGCGACTCCGCAGTCGTGACAACCTCACGTGCCTGAGCCTAGCCTAATGTTATACAACCAAGAATACCGATAATAAAAGTTTAGAAATAAAAAAACTTCGCAATTTGCTTTCTTATTACTTTATTGTTCATTTAAAATTATAATGAACTGATATTCAAATAAAAGCCTTATTACATTAATTTGATTTTTTTAAGGCTATTTTCAATTTTTTAATTTTTAATTTAAACAGAACAGATGTATATTTTATGTATTTTTTAAACAATTACTATTTTAACTATTTGTTTTAGTCTTGTCATATTATTTTATGTGTCATTATTTAAAAAGTTTAGTACAATCTTTTTAATATTTTTTTACATTATATTTATTTGATGTAGGCCGTCGTGTCAGAGTTTAACTACAATCGATGGTTCGATCTCATTATTTAAAATTATTTCTATAACTTCGTTCTGGTGACGACGTAGCGCGATCAAATAAGATTCACCACTTAACAAGCAACATCTTGAAAATTTGGCGGGAAGTGGAGAACGGAGTATCTGAATTCTAGTTTCCTATTACGCTATATGAGATGAAGCTTAAAGAAAAATAAATGAATAATTATTTGATTTCACCGAAACAGCAGTTATAAGGATTTGTAATTTAACTTATGGATTTTGAATAGAATATTAAAAAGAAGGCAGACATCTTAATAGAAATAAAATAAAATATTTCAAATATACCGCTCGTAATATTATTATTTATACGTTATATCTAATACCGTAATAAAATTCACCCCGAAGCAAAACAGATTTACTAATTTGTTCTTTCTCCGCTTTACCTCAATCATTATCGGCGCAAGTCTTGTCATTATTTTTTAACGCGTCGCTTTTATCAAAACCAGAAAAAATACGGAAAAATATGAATGAAAACAGTGTTGGGAAAAACATTTTCGTCACACATGAAATGAGTCACATTAAATTGAAGAGTACGAGTATGTAGACGCGCGCGTTTCTCCCCTTTGTGTCTCATTTGGGACTTGTCGAGGTTCAAATATAAATGATTCATGTTTGAACTCTTGCTGCTGTCACTTGTTAGATTTTATTCAATCTTTCTTTCTTTTCTAGGATTGTGAACAATGTAGTGATGTTTTATTCTGTTTTCTATTTTCGTATAAATACCTTCTATAAAAATATAATGACCTATAATTAGAATTATTTTTTTTTAATTAAAAAATTAACATATAATAAAACATAAAACCTGCTTGTGTAATACTCTACTAAAACATAAATATTTTAATAAAAAATAAACATCCGTCAAGTTTTGTCAAATTTTTGTATACCCTTCCGAATGAAACGAAGTATTCGTTGTTATTTTTGTTTGTTCATATAATAACCTCATCATCACCATCATGTCATCAGCAAAAACCTCAGACGCCGAGGTCGATGAATTAGAAGATATAAATATAACATTATTAACGCTTAGAAAACCAACGGAACTGAAGAAAGTGATCGACTCTATACCCAAACCGTCTCGAGCCGTACCAAAGAATGGCTTACCACTCTGGTATAGACTTGGCTTGGAATGTAAATTGCCAGTGCCGAAAATGCCGGAGGGAAAGATCGTGTTTTCACGCGGAAAAATCGGCGAAGATGTAAGTTTACTTATTTTTAGACTTTATCATAATATATTTGACAGCAAGAGTCCATTATCGTTAGGTACAAATTATGCTACAGATATTCTATTTAATCCAGCACAGTTATTTTCAACCAACATCAATAGGAAATTTAACGTAAGAATCTTATTTTAGTAACCTTAATTGTTAAATTAAATATAGAGAGACATACAAAGTCTACTTACATATATAAGAGAACTGACTTACTTACTACTTTAGATGCTTCATATTTAATATTTTGAAATTAAGATATAATATAATGGCGTTTTTTAATTTGCTTTTTAATATTATTAGAATAAATTTTATTCAATATAATTTATACAGTTGTATACAATATAATTAAATTGTATACAGTTATTATATTGTATACAGTTGTATACAATATAAAATGTTAAACTCTATACAATTCACCGTGGTCTAATCTGTAGCAAGGCCCTTCCCTACGTAGCAAGCTGCTACGTCTCATTTTCATATATTCTGATTGATTACACGAGACGTTTATGTGAGTCGACCTCAACCTTTCAACCTCTATGTGTTAGAAAACATAGTTCATCATTTTAACAATCACTTCACATGCATTTTCTGATAAAACACTATTAATATATAAAATCTTCAATTTTTAACACGCACACCAAATATTTAGTTACGTTTATATTTCCATATCTTCGCTCTGATATCGAGGCAAAGCGCAGCGTGGAGTTCTGCCACCCAAATTCGGAATTCGGCAGAAAGTGGGGAACAGAGTGTCTTAACACTAGGATCCCTCTGTCTACCCTGCTGTGTGCGGGATACAGTGTGAAGCTGATTTATTTAACACGCTCTTACTATGCCGAGCTGTCACTAAGTAAAAATGTATAGAAATCTAAGAATCTGTTGTATCTTCATGAAACTGGGCAACTATATGTAGATTAGATGACAATACAATATTAGGGTATCAACGAATTGGTCTGATGAAATTTGAAGATGGTGGAACTTTGGACTACCTATCAGTAAATATATGGAGTTTGTGCTCGTTATATTCGCCTTATTAATGTGTTTTGTTGGAAAAAGTATGTTTAGTTTTTAACCTATCAAATAATTTATACGTTACTATAAAAATGACTAAATCGTACATACGTTATTCGAACTATAATATATTAAAGCGAAATTTTTAAGCTACAATAAAAAAAGTATTAAAGAAATATTCTCTATAGTATACACGAAATTTATACTAAAATTATTGCATATATTTGCTAATGTTGAATTTATGGATATTCAAGAAGACTAAACCTATTTAAGCTCTACGCCGTAGAATACATATAACTTTGGCTTTCATCTAATGCCTCTGCTTTAAATACTGAGCTCGTGAAAACAGCGTGTGATGACTGAGGCTATGGTAGATTATATTTTACGAATAATGTTATTTCATGTTAATAATGTGGTAAATGAGACAGTGTTAACATTACTCTTATTATAAACGTATTCATATAACTACTATATACATTTTACTTTGTTTAGATAAATACAAGACAAATGTTATTATTCTCAAACACGTATTTGATTTACGATAATTATAGAAAATATAGCATATATTTTCTTGTAATGTTGATTATAACGTGATATTATAAAAGCAATAGTTATATGTATATTTAGACTGGTAAAGAAAATGACACGTACAGTTAACCTTATATTCAATTTCTTACTTTATATACTTGCTGTAGTAACATTGGCGACTACGAAACGATTTTCATAAGACAATCATTCAGCTTATGGTACTATTTGCAAGAAGAACAGTCGGTACATTTATAAAAGACTCGAAACATTATTGGTAATAAATGGCTATTTCCTAATATACCAGGAACGTGGCCTTTTCATAATTAATGAATAACCACTAAAAGCTATTTCGTTGATGGGAAAATAATAAATTATCACAGCAAACGCTTCTTCTGCATTTTCACCGTCGTCGTCGCTTAAAGAAAATAACACCGGATATTGTTGGCTTCAACTTGAGCGACGCTTTTTACGTTACTTAAGTGACTTCCGCTCAAAAGTACCCAGATTTATTTTCACGTATTTTTTTTAGGTTGTACTAGAAATATAGTTAATTGTATTTATCTAAAGACCAATGACGTAAAAGAATTGTTTATTGTGTTATATTTCTAAACTATTATCTCGATTCATATATTTTTAAAAAGCCAACACGAAGTAAATATAGCAAAAAGATAAACAAACCTACTATACTAAACAAACAAAAACTAATACTAAATATAAAACATTTTTTTTATATTTCAATTATAACAAAGTAAAATGTATGTGGCGTTTTATATTAGCACTTAGAAAAAACAATTTGTTTCATGAAAACTAGTTAAATTCTTCCCCGCAACGGCCTAGATGTGGCTCCCGCGGGCTCTCAGAGAGTGTCACTTACGGCATATTTGATGTCAGCGTTAAACTAGATTTTCATTTTTAGTTTTTCCAGTTATGCTGTTTAAAATGCTTTTTTAATGGTAAAACATTCTTTTGTTTTACAATGGTTTTTTTATGTTTTTGTTTTTTTTTTCGAAGGTTCGCAACCGTGACTATATACATTTATATATTTATATTTTTTTAATGCCAGTCTTATAACACAACCTAAAATATGAGTAAAACAATAAAAGAATAAAACAAAAACAAATCTAAAACAAGTCGTATTCAAAAAAAAGAAAACAATACTAAGTATTTCATTTGAACTGGAAAACAAAAGGAACTTTTCACTAGTTTCTTAAGTTTCTAAATACCCGAGACAGCTTTCACACGAATAAAAAGCTGCAAGCTTCCCTTTGTTCCAGGTGCGTCGCCTTGGATTGGGTGATGGACCGCGTCCTACATTCGACTTAACCGACCCGTATTGCAACAATGTGTCCTACGACTACGTGCCCATGCACGATCCGCACTTAGCTCATCATTTCGCGCAGAAACCAGCAAGAAATAGAATGAAAGTTCTTGGTTATATTACGAAAGACAATCGAGCGGTTTGCTCTTTGAAGGAGTTCAATCAGTATAGAAAATATTTGTACAATCAGTTCATGGACCGTATTCATATGGAGATGCAGCGTTTGGTAATTACTTATATACAATTTTGAATATTTTATTTAGTATTTTCTTTTTTATTTTCTAATTATTTTGCTTATTTATCGTTAAGTTACGGTTTTACTCCTTTTGGCTTTTTTAGTAAGGCCAGGGTTTGAGAACATCTTGTAACGTCGTAGTTTTAAGTAGATAGTGGTCAGAATAATAAACTTCCACAATTGTGACATACCGCCTGTAGTTAGTAAGTTTGTTGCAACTCACACGAGAATAATTTATATTTTAATTAAACATCTCCCATAGAGAAGTACGAACCACAGTCGTACAATGTTGCCTCATATCCTTCAATTGTTCGACATTGGCGTCTACTTTGTTTTAGTTATTTATATATATTTTTTTGGCTTCACGCAGGCAGAGGGCGTCTAGTGTTAAGACACTCCGCCCCCCCCCCCACTTACTGTCGAATTCTGAAGGCCTTGCGAGTTGAGAGGCGGAACTCAACGCCGCTGTTTGATACCAGAACGAAGAAAATAAAAATATAAAATATTTTATTTCCTCGAGTTGGAATTGAATCCACAATTTGTCGAGCTTACCGTCACGACTGGCCTCATATTTATATGTATATTGTATTTATTATTTTAAAACAACCTTAGGATGAAAGGGCTAAAGACGACTTAACTCTGAAACGCGTAGACGTGGACGTAGCGCGGCGACTACAAGTGTTTACAAAGGCGGAACGCGCGCGTGAACATTTAGAGAGAGTTGCCCAAGAACACGCTGATGAATGGGAGGAGAAGAAAAGACTGTACGTACTTATATTGGTTCTATTTGTAGACAGTTCCTGGTGGAGCTTGGTATATTGTAGAAAAAATGTGTTTAAGAAATTTTAACATATAACTAAATTGCAATTTAGTTTTTTGTGATGGAACATGGATCAACAAACGTAAGTACTAACTAAAAAACATACCTTGCCAGAAAATGAAAGTAGATAAACTATGACAATTACTTTTCATGTTAAACTGCCACGATGGTTTTATAGTTTAACTATACTAAATACAATTAGCTTTCAACTTTACTTTTTAAGCTTTTCTTTATAAAAAGAAGAGTGATAAGTTGAGTGCTTAATCACTTCTCAACTTATCACTTCTTCGGCTTCTTAATCACTTCACTAAGAGATATTCTGAATAATGCTTGAAAATAAAACAATATACATATATAACCTAAAACATGAACGACTGAACTTTAATCGCATAACATCCTCCATAACTTGTCACTTCCTGTGAAATTATCAACGTGAATCGAATTTTACCGAGAGCTTCCTCAAAGTTGTGCTCGTTACTGTACGGAGAATAGAATCTAATTAAGCCACCAGCTGACCGAGCGAGATAGCGGGGCACGTTGCTTGCTTATAAAATATTGGACGCGCAGGTCGCTTATAAAATAGTTATCACCCTGTATATGATGGAGAGAGAATAGAGATGTAATTATTGTCTTGTTTCGTTTTATTACGTGGACTTGTAACATAGCTATGTTACTATGTCACTATACAATATAAGAAACAAATACTTGGCAGTTATTGATAGCTTAGCTGACAATATAATAATGTTATGGCATCTTTGAACAAGTGTGATGATAAGACCAGAACCAGAATAGTGGAATTCTCCATAATTTCGTAAGCCACTCGTTTAGGTTTATATAATTTGAAGCACCGAATACTTAATAATATAAAAAAAAAACTAATAGAATTAATAACTTAGTTTGAAGGATAATGTCTTTCAACTGAACTTTCTAAGATAATGTCAGCTTTTTAACTGTTGACTTGTGATATAAAAAACTTAAAAACTTTTGACCCAACTTCTGTTGTCACATTGTCGATAGTTGGGACTTACTGACGTCAATTAGCTGTTAACTGATTTTAAAACGTTATATTTGTTAAGCGTCGTTCATTAAATACAGTTTTCAGAATATAACTACTAAAACTATTATTTAAATTTTCTTGAATATTTACGACAGCATTAAAACTAATAATAAAGGCATTACAAAAATGAAATATTTGTAAGTAGTGGTCTCCTCACGTTAGTTAACTTTGATGTTGGGTCCTTACAGAATTTGACCTTTTGGGAGGTTGCGTTAACAATAGGCTTTTATGTTTTGTACTCAATTTGCTTTCACTAAACTTGTTCCTAATATTCTTTGGAGAATTCGTTAGTTTCTTCTTTTTTTCGTTACTTAAATAGAAATATATAGCTTAATATTTTTAGGTATAAATTATTGAATACTTAAAAAATGTTAGAAAGGCCCAGATCCATTTACAACGTATATATTTTTTATACTATTTTATATATTTTTTAGCTTCACATTGGGATTACTCACATAGAACAGGGTAGAGAGCGTAGTGTCAAATTCCTCCATTCTTTGCTTTTCTCTCTATTTTGAGACATCATCTCACTCTTTCGTTGGCAAAGCGGTGTAATGGATAATTCTTTTGCTCCGTGGGAATAGAACCGACAACCATCACGCTTACATTTATACGACCTTATATGTTATTGTATAAATGATTGGACAAAACCTACTGTTACGTTCCGCCTTCCAAAGTTTTATTACTTTGTTTGAATGAAAAACGGAGAATGACGGAAATGAATGTATTATTTACTTACCTACCTGTGTAGCTCAAGATGCCAGAAGATTTTTTTGTAATAAATGAATAGATGCTCACAATAAGTTCTTTGATTTTCACGATTATTACACATTTTAAATAAAACACTTTTAACCGAATTAATCGCGTACATTTAAGATTATACATTTTTGGAAACCCGACGACGCGACGTTTCGAACACTTCATAAGTCCGCGGTCACGGGTACACTGAGGTGAGGATTCATCTGTCACTTGACATAATTATTATATCAAACTACCGTCAACGATTTCTAAATTACATCGCGTGTTGTCATGGATTCCTGTAGAATGAATTGACTGTATCTTGTCTCTATTGAAATTATGATGTTTCTGTTTTCTATAGCCTTGCGGATCATTGTGGGAATGTATCTGTTTTCCTTAGCGAGGATTTGGGATTTATCCACAATATGTTCACACACAGCTAACTTTGATACATGCCCATTCTTGATATCGAAGATGTGTGTGTTCCTTTACCCACCACCGATGTTATTTCTAAGCGTTTCTAACGTTTAGTTATTTTTAACATTTAATTATTTCTGCTGCTGCGGATAACAGTTAGTATCTCTACAGAACATAAATGGGCAAAACAATTATTCATCATTAATCTTTCATTCGAATTCACGTACATTCTCGTACAATAGGATCTAAGCTTAAACAATATTTGGGCAAGCCGCTACGTGAGCGGCGGTAAAGTGATTAATTGTTGCCGTTTGTATTTGTTTGTTTTCTACGGCTGTTTGTTTTCTACGGCGTATTTTTACAAAATACTGTATTAAGGTACCCAACCTTAGTAGGCGCCTAGGGTTTGTTTTACAGGTCCTTTAATAAATAAGTACTAATAAATGTTGCAAGTATATTTTTAATTAAATTCTATCATTTCTAATTATTTTCTTTTATTTTATTTTCTGAAATAAAAAGTAAGTAGGTACTGTCGCTGAAAAAGTATCGACACATTAAAGTATTTTTTATAATTCAGCAAGCACTTTTACTGTTAAACGACACTTCGCGTGAAATAGGTTGGGTTAAATAAATCCCTCAAAGGTGCAGCGAGCGTTGAGCCTCTGTGGAAAAGCGAGACCAAAATTTTCCCAGCAAACACTTGTCCATGTAATTTAAAGCTCAGAGCGGAAACAGTTTCACATAAGCGACCTATGTGTGTGTGTGTGTAGTCAACATGTGGAAAAATAAAATGAGCTTTTAAACGTTCCCTTTGGCCTTTTACTTTTCTTTATTGTTTTATAAAAAAATAAATCTTCACGATGTATCACGCCGGTCAGAGCATTGCTGACAGAGGCAGAGAGAACTTAGTGTTAAGACAACCCTTTCCCCATTTTCCGATAAATTTCGGACGCATTGCGAGTTGCGTGGCGGAGTTCAACGCCGCGTTTTACCTCGACACCAGAGTGAAGAAATGAAAATATGAATTTAAATAAATATTCCATTTCCTCGAATAGGGATCGTACCCACAACCAGGCGTCTACCTCAGTCTGGTCTTTACTGTTTCATGTTGATTATTAAGTTGGAGATAAACAGTTTTATCATTGTTTTGTTTGAAATGGTTTTGCATATTATAAGGGTTTTCAAAAGGGATGTAAAGGGGAATTATACAGACATCGGTATATAGCCGCGTAAGCTGAATATTGTTAATGACAAGTAAACAGTGTTATTTATCGACGGTACCAAAATGCTTTGTTTTCAATAATTATTGACTTTTTATTTCATGTTGAATAAATAATTATTTAGGAACTAATTTATACTAAGCGCGATCGAGTCGTAGTTGGAAAGTATTGGAATGCCCATAGAGAATTTGGATTCGTTCTGTGTGTTTTTACACATGAACAAGTGTCTTTTGCCCAAATGTCAGGTTAAAGACAAGGAAACGGAGATTGCAGTTACTTGTCACTCATCTTCCTATACTAACATTTAAGAGGCAATATAACGTACTTGTAGATACTAAATAATATCGTACGAGTATATTCTCGAGACATCAAGTTTAAAATAGAAATAAATTAGATACATTTCTTGGAAAAGTTATTTTATCGTGGAATTGATCAGACAGCCTCCAAGATAAAATAAATAAGCTTTCGTGGTATCGTTTTACCAATGCTGATATTTATTTTTTCTGCCTACATTATAATGATGAAACACTGTTTTAAGTGTGGTTTGGAATTCTATTCTAAGGGTATATTTAAATATGTTTAATTAAGTAAAAAGAGTAAATATAAAATATATTAAATAGATCTAATGTTTGGTTATGAAATATTTGTTAAAAAATAACATTAAAATATTAATTGTATTAGTACTACAAGTCTTTGAAATAGTGTTAATAATTTTATTATTGAATCCTAATAGATTCACATTATACTATACTGTTTCCCTTCTATATGCAGGATACCGTATATAGCAGGGTAGGCAGAGGGAACCTAACAATAGGTTAATAAATTAGGTAATGACACTCCGTTCCTCACTTTCCATCGAATTTTCGAAGCATTGCGTGTAATGTGGCAGTATTCAACGCTCTTGCCATGGTACCAGCGCCAAGAAATGAAAAATATAATAAATAATAATTCATTTCTTCGAGTGAGAATCGAACTCACAACGGTCGCGCGTTACAGTCACACGCTTGAGCCCGTGCGCCAAGACGGTCTAATGGTAGAACCACAACCATCCCGTTTACAGTCCCCCTGCACTAGAATGGCCTCGTTATTAGTAGTTAGTAAAGCTCAGTCAGTGTGTTTGCCTTTGTAGCTTAATTGAGTGCTCTATTGATCAGAGAGCATCTGTCGAGGCCCGCACGCTGATTGTTTAAGATTTCCATACATGTGTGTATTATGTGCATAAATTGTAAGTATACAAAGGAGTCTTGTGTAGTTAATTAAAGTGAATTATGTGTCGTCTGTACGTATTAATATTGCTTAGATCGACCTTACTTAGATTAACTTTGCCAGTTTTTATCTCGGGAAAGCGGAATTTTAAATGTTTTGAGTAAAAAATAGAGATTGTTTTGCGGAACAAAACAAATTGAAAATTGGAAAAACATCACTCACCACATTTAAACAGTAAATGTTTTGGTTTATTCTGTACGGCAGTTAAGTTTTCACACTGGTTATAACTTATACATAACTTACGAATATGCCTATATAGTTATTTGTATTTCTATGAAATAGTGACCAATTAAAAATATTTCTCACATTACGTGGAGTAATCCATTAAAAGCTAGTCTATGTCTGTCTCGATCGAGACAATTAATTTTAAGCTAAAAATTAGAATGTCAAAATAGAGACAGACAGACAGACTTAGATTTTTTTTATTTATTTTACACAGGTTTGTGTAAAATACTAGGTGGGCAGAGACACAAGCTATTGGTTAATAATTTCGCCTTAGAGACACTATATGTTGCATTAAAGGTGAGTGGACGAAATGAGAATCTTTTTTATATAAGTATTTCTAAGCCATTTTTCTAACACTGTACGCATAAACTGCTTCAGCAATTAGGAACACGACATTTAAATGTACACCTATAGCAAAAACATAATTCAACTAGCACGCTTTTTTATTTACCGTAGCCCGCACTGGCGTAGAGCCAGTTTTTCCTACAAATCTACCGGCGCGCGGCGGCGACACTAGGAAAGGCGACAATAATTTATATCCACGTGATTATGAACGTGTATATAAACTAAAGAATTTGAGATATATGTATTTAATAAACTGTAAATAGCTTTGGATTAGTATATATGATAATAGGAATAGTGAATGATTAAAAAATTTAACTTAAATTTAAGCAATTAGTAAACTTTTAATTTCATATATTCGGTAAAGCCGTAGAGAAATTAATTCTAATATGACGTTTGCTAAGAAATGGAACATATTACAAAATTTCGTTATTTTAATAGTTTTTTACAACAAAATATAAACGAAATACGTGCCATATAAAAGAATATCCAAAGCGAATTCAACATTGTTTTTGAAATTCAATATCGTGTTATGTAACGCGAAGTATCGGGATTTAGCAAACAATCGTAGAACTCTCATCAATTTGCCATTACTTGGCGTTGTGGACGCTTGATATCCTCTGGGCAGGGGGTAGAGGGTGGTCCACTTGAACAAAAATTGATAAAAATTAAAGGTGAAAAATAAAATCTGTTTAAGGAATAAGTTTGAGAATGTCTAAGTATTTTTATATTAATAAAAGAATTAAAAAATATATAAAAGTGGTCAACTAAAAAAATCTCAAAAAAAAATCAGCGCATAGAAATAAAAATATCACAAGTACATTTAAGTAAAAAAAAAACTATATGATGCATTTATTTTATAAAATAACATACATATTTACAGTGCCCGAGGGTTAAGCTTAACAGCTTAACGTCACAATAACGACAATCAAAATAGCAAACGCTACAGCAAGTGTCCCAACACATTCATTTAAATACTGCCGAGGGGGAAATCCATTATCATTTGGATGTTTATTTTTCGCTTAGAATTAATATACAAATGTATCTAGATTGTCCCAACTCGTGCAGCGCAATCTAGGTTTAAAGCTTTCACGAAACTTGTAAACTCGGCTCCCATTTGCATAACCCATTTAAACGAGTCATTCGTCAAGCGCCGTCGGCACAACATTCACTTGTGTTAGATACTCGTAGTGCCTGCATTTTACACTGTTATTGTCGAGTTTGATTAGATCAATGCCGATTGGCTTTTGTTTCTGATGGACTGCTCTGTCGGTTGTAATTATTATTCTTGTAATTCTTCTGTCATTCTGAACTGATGTTTTACGTAGTAGTTAATTTTAATTGCGAACCTAAGATTTGAACTACTAGCTTTATACTAGCGGACGCGCGCAGCTTTGGCTGCCTATTTGCGCCCGATTTTAGGGGTGAATTCTAATAAACCATGAAACACGTGTTCAATGAAATATTTTAGGAGTATATATTTCAATTTTTTACCGTATGTACTGATATTTTGTAATCCTTTTATATTACAAATATATACACACCCACATCTACCAAACTACATTACGATGAAACCTTTTCTTGTGTAAAATAATATTTTCCGCTCCATTTGAGCTTGCAACAGTTTAGCAGTGTGCGGTGAGAACACGCTGACAGCGCTACGACAGTGTCTTATTGCAATTTAGAATTTTCATCTGTAAATAATAGGTATACGTAAATCAAAACAGCTGAGTCTCTAAGGCTTTAATTAATAAAACGAGGGCAACGTGACGTTACATCTGCGGGGAGTATAACCTTTTGCAGTTGTTAGGTTTTCACGTTTTCTATCATTTTGTTACGTGAAAAGCTTTTCAATTTTTTCTCAGTGTTAACAGTTTTATGTCAGCATTTTATTTGTTCAAGTTTTTTCCCGAATATAACATACAAAAGGGAGCCCCCATTTTTTATATTCCTAAAAAATAAAACATACATTTTTCAGAGCGAAGGAACAAGAAAATAAAATCCAGGCCAGAATGACGTATCTGGCGGAGTTCAATGAGAAACAGCGAAAAGACAGAGCTGCTCGAGCACACGAGAAAGAGAATAGAATAAAACAGAGAGTTCAAGCCGCCGCCGAAATGGAACTTCGCCGTAAAATAACTATGGTGCGACAGTGGCGAGCAAACGAAAAGAAAAGATTAAATAGACTCAAGCAAGAACGGGATGCGAAACAAAAGCGTTTAGAAGAGGATGTAAGTATTTAGTACATGTTGTTAATTATGCATTTATTTTATCAAATTTTATATAATTGTATTTTATATGAGATTTAGGCAGAACACGATTGAACTCGCCCTTCAAAATATTGTTCAATTTGTGTTTTTTTTATTTTATTTATTAAAATTTTCCATCAAATTATTAATATAAAACGTCATTAGCTTATCAACAATTTATTGATGTTAATTTAAATTTGTTAATATTTTTTTATTACTTCATCACTTCTTTAAAATTATCTTACACTAGCGGCCCGCCCGCGGCTTCGCCTGCGTGTACTACTTTATTATTGAGTTCTGTCTCCATGTACCTACGTCCTATAAGTGACGTCCATGCAAAATTTGGGACTCCCAGCATTTGTAGTAACGAAGTTTCATACAAACTTTCAACGCCAAAAACAACCCTTTGAATATTACAAATTCCCGTCTTAGCGAGCACCTAAGTCCTATAAGTAACTCCTATGCAAAATTTGAGATTCTTAGCACTTGTAGTTTCTGAGATTTCGTGATGAGTGAGTGACCTTTCGATTTTATATATATAGATAATCTATTCCGCTTAAATTAAGCTGAGAAACTTAAATGTCATATATTAATTGAAAATAAATAACCAGGCAAATAACAAATGGAAGGCGCGCGTTGATGCCCAGAATCAGAAGATCCAAGAAGAGGCGCTTCTTCTCAAGTTATACACTGATGACATGAACGCCGCCGCCTGGAGGAGGACTAAGTAACAATACTACTCTTTTTATTCTATATTTTTTCATTTCTTTCTCTCAATCTTGTTTTGGCAAAGTGCAGAGTTAGGTTCTTCGTATAATTAAAAGTCAGCGAATAATATTATATTATACTTATTATAGAAGTTAGTGACCGTTGTGGCGCGCAAGAGCACAAAGGTGCGACTTTAACGTGATGGTTGTGGGTTCGATACCCACTCGAGGAAACGAAATATTTATTTAAATTTTGTTTTCCGTTTCTTGGTCTGGTATCGAGGTAAAAGCACGGCGTTGAATTCCGCCACTCAACATGCAATGCCTCCAGAATTGGGCGGAAAGTGGAGAACGGAGTGTATTAACACTAGGTTCCCTCTGCCTACCTTGCTGTGTGCGGGATACAGCGTAAAGCTGATTTATTTATTTATTTATTTATACAGCTAACGTATACATGGATGATAAACATTTAGGAAAGCGGAGGTGTACGCATACAACACCGACTTGAAATTGCAGCGCATTAGATTAGCTAATTATAAACTAATGCACGGCGGCACTGCGAAAGCTGCGAAGCTCGTCCGCAAAATGGGAATTGAATTTGAGAAGGTAATAACAAGTAAATTAACCATGTATTAATTAAACTAATATGCTCGTATTTTGCCTTTTTACTTGTGTGAAATATGTACAGGTGGGTATTTATTTAATTTCTACTAAAATATTACGGCATAGAAATTAGATATATTACGCCATGTTTTAAATTTCGATTCCCATTCCTTAATTTATGTATACTCGATCTAGCGTTTGGTGGCGGAACTAAACGCCGCGCCTCGACTCGTTACCAGAGCGAGGGAATGAAAATATTGAATAATTAATTCCCCGAGTGGGAATAGAACCCATAACCATCACGTTTCCTGTCACACACACCACGACGGCATCAAACATAAATATTTATATATTTACATAGTCTAAACGTGGCGCCAAAGGCATGAGCCCAGAGCTAGCCCAGCGTTTGGCGGCTGAAGCTATGGCGTCAGCGGTGTCTACACAAGGAGATGCATTGATGACTTTGGGACAAGCACGAGCGAGAATGGATATAGAAACTGTGTTACCAACTCCGCCCATTAAACTGTTGGATGAGGTAATTTTATTAATATAGCTAAAAAATAAATAATGAGAGTAAAGTGAAAATAATGTCTATTTTATAAAGTTTATTGAATATATTGAAATGCCACATATATGGAACACGCAATGACTCTAGAATTCGGCGGAAACTGGGAAACGGACTGTCTTAGCACTAGGTTCCCTCTGCCTACCCTGCTGTGAGCGTGATGCTGATTTGATTTGATTTTTGATTGATTTTTATACAATACTTACCATTATCCACTTTTCACAATCTTACAAATATTTTTTTAATATTCACCAAAAAGTTCTTTAATTTAATGAAAAATGACGTAACACTTAATCAGCATTAACGAATTTCACGAAAGGAAGTTTTTCGTTTTATTATGTTGTATTTTGCTGAGAAATAAATATTCATTAACCAAGTTATTCAGAAGTTAACAAGGCTTCGTGTCTGTCGCGTCAGGCAATTTATAAAATACTACAAACAGTTTTTCAACGTTATGCCTACTGATTATTTTCATAAACTTAAACTATGCTAAATAAATAATATATTTTTATATACAAATATATAAATAAATAATACATTTTTGGAAACCGACGTTTCGAACACTTTACAGTAGTCCGTGGTCGCGGGTAGACTAAGATGGCATTCGTCTATTCGTTGACATACTTATTATATCAAACTACCGCCAACGATTTTCTAGATTTTTGCATCGTGACCTGACTGTATTTTACCCTGTGGTACCCACCAGAGGTGGGTGGGTTTGAAACTTCAAAGTTTTTACTTGTGTAGCTTATACTTAGTTATTCTTTTTAGGTTGTAGAAGCTGCTATTATGGTATTTGCAAAACGACGAGTGGACCGTCTTCTTCGAGATATTCAAGAAATGGTTCACTCGAGAGCTGCACTTGTATTTTTCCAAAATATTCGACCCATTTCGACGAAAAAACGGTAATGTGTTTATTTGCATTATTCCAATATATAAGCTGAATTAAATTATATTGTAGTAAAGTATTTATGTTGATTTATAAACAAACGATGAAAAAACTACATATAAACATATACTGGTCCCGTGATATTGCTGTTCCGCTATAGAACAAAATAATAACATATTTTAACGATACATATAATATGTTGTACTATGTAGAAATAATTATAAAATCAAGATTTTTTTATAGTCTGCTAAACATGTTTAACCTGCATACTAACTCTTAGACTCATTATTTAAGCTATATCTCTACGTAGCTTATAATTATCTCTAAAAAAAACGGGAATTTGCGAAGCTATAGTCATACATTCTAATGTATATTTAGTTAAACAGCTATGGGAATCTATTATTATGATTTTCGGCGCTGACTTCCGCCAATCCATACGCAATGCCTCTAGAATTCAGCAGAAAATAGGGTAACGGAATATCTTAACGCTATGATCCCTCTGCCTACCCTGCTACGTGCGGGATTCAGCGTGAAGATATTAAAAAAATATAATTAAGATTATTAGCGTTTTTCAATACCAGTGCAACAAAAGCACCGCGGTGGTCTATGCAAGTGGCCGCTGAGATGGCGCGCCAATACGCTAACATACGAGGCGCGGCCATAGAGTTCGGTGATATTGTGAATATACCGGCAGAGTCTACCACCGACTTGGACATGAGGAGCGTGAAGGATCGACCACCTACGCCTGTGGTGAGATTTAATTGTTTATTTATAAGATTTTTCTTTTATTTTTGTGCAGTTGATTATTAATTATTGTTTTTTTTTTCTATGTTCAATCGAAATATAAAGGTTGTAGGTTCGTTTCTTAATGATGTTAAATTAGTTATATATAATTTTCTCACTCCGTTGTTAATCAACACACAATGTCTCGAAAATTAGACGAAAAATGGGAACAGAGTGTTTTAACTCTACGTCCATAGGTATGTACATAGTTTGTTCCGTATTTCTTTCTGAGGTAGGGAACCCTGAAATGTTATTCATTAAAGTGTAAGTGTAAGTATGTATTTACATTACACAAATAAGCATAACTTAAACTTAATAAAATTGGCTCATAAAGTTACATTAATTGGCTATGGTTTTTGAATGTTTTCCTTGTATATTGTTACTCAAGGTAGGTAAACTAAGAACTTTCATTAATTAAAACTACCTATTTCGTCCATTAAAAGCAAAATATTTTATGAAAGTTGTAGTAACTATAACTTTGTTGTTTTAACTTCGTATAATATCAACATATTGTATAAATCGTTATAGATAATATATAAGTAAAGTAAATATAGATAAATGTGTAACTACTGTTATAAATTAAAATAGCACATAAATATGTTAAAACATTTTTTTAAAAAGAAAGCATTTTGATTAAGTAAAATTTTTGATTAAATAAATTAAAATATTATTTTGTCATCTATCACACAAACAATAAATAGATAACAAACAATAAATAGATAACTAAAAAAAGCTGCTGGGGACAGAATCCTCCTTTTACTTAATACGTAATTTATAATAATGTATGTAAGTATATGTAATAAGTATCTATTTGTTACATCGTATATATGAACAGTACTTTAGAATATGGGTATAGTAAATAACTCTGTAAACATTTTACAAGTATGGGGTGGTTCGTGAACTAGGATATAGTGGGTCACACTAGTCACTTTAAACATTGAATATAAGCTACTCGTATCCACATACCACATATTCAATCTAGAGCACGCTCTAATGCAGTACACATAGGAGATATCAAATGTTCAACAATTTTGTTATTTGTCTTTAATGTTACTTAAAAGGGGTGGTTGAATTCATTTTTCTCTCTCTATATGTTTTTTTTTGCTGAAACTCTTTCCGTGCAGCAAGGTAGAAAGGTCAGTCATAGCGAAGTGGTACAAGCGTGTGACGGTAAAAGCGACAGGTTGTTAGTTCAATTTCCACTCCATAAAATGAAATGTTTAATATTTTTATTTCTTCGCTCTGGTGTCGAGGCAAAAGTACGGCGTTGTGTTCTGCTATTCAACACGCAATGCCTCCACAATTCTGACTACCCCGCTACATGCAGGATATGATAAAAAAGATAGACAGGAAAAACCTAATGTCAAGAAGCTGTTTCTTAACTTTCCCTCCAAATTCGAATCTCAACTGTCTGTCATAAAAATAACTCACTCAAAATGTACTCGTATAAATAATATATTTTATTTTTAAAAATGACAAATGACTAAGGCTAAAGATAAGTTGGAAAACAACTGGAGTATTACTATTTATCAAAAGAAGTAACTTGAAAGTAAATTAATATAATAGTTTGTCAAAGTTATATGAATTGTGGGAAATATGCAACGCAATATATAATTTTCTCACTATACTGGCGCAATCGCAACGTAGACTGCATCCAGTGTTTGTGAGTTCAAATCCACTTATTCGTTCCGTATTTTATAGTTTGTATTTTTAAGCTAAAATAGCAGATTCTCTTCTTATTGTTAGAAAAAAAACATACTACACATATATTTCCTGAATTTTGGATGTCAATATTCACCCCTATATACTTTAATCATATGTATGAGTTTGTTTGAAACTACTAGCATAATAAAATATTTTACCCTACAAACAGCCCTCGAAAACCAAACTGGCCGAAGTTACTTTCTCAGACCGCATAGAAGATTTACCCGATCCAGTGTCTCTGGGAACTTATTTGCCTGAAAGGAGAAAATTGCTCGAGGTATTTCACGCGTATGGAATTTAAAGTAGTTGACATCACATTTTTTGTTTTGCTTTCATCATTTCAGTAAAGTATTTTAATATTTAAGGTTGCATTGTTTATAAGACATTTAGACCCGTGTTTATAAACCGCTCTCAACTCTGAGATCGATTTTGAGATTCATAATATAGAATGGCAACTCAAGATCGATCTAATAGTTGAGAGCGGTTTATAGCTATTAGTATTTAATTCTTTACAATCTTTTAGTACGTAGGTACATTTTTTATAATTGTTGTACACAACTACAGTATGTGGCAGAATAATATTTGTGTCTGGAAATATCCGAAACGAGGAAATCCGTAGGAGAACCAAGGTTACCGACATAGCCCAAAGAATTGGTAAGCTGAAGTGGCAATGGGCGGGGCATATCTGTCGTAGAGCCGACGGCCGCTGGGGCAGACGTCTCGTAGAATGGAGACCCCGTACAAAACGACCGGTGTGACGACCCCCTGCCAGATGGGCCGACGACATAAAGAGGTTGGCGGGAAGCGGATGGGTCTGAAAAGCTGAGAATCGAGTGTGGTGGCGAGAATTGGGGAAGGCCTATGTCCAACAGTGGACAAAAGATAGCTGTTGATGATGATGATGATGATGGATATATTTTTACTTAATCATAATATTCTATACTCTATTTTAATTTATATCGATTAATGGCCACGGTTATCAGTAGATCGAATTTAAAGAGTTAACTGTAGCTATTAGTAGTGACTAATAGCCTATTAGAACTAACTTTTGCTTCCGTTTTTAACCCAACGCCTTACGCCCAATGTTAATAATCGATCCTAATCCATAAATTGCTACCATAGATTAAAATATCAATCTATTTTTTGAGTTTAGCTTGCCAATAACCTATCGAAGTACTTCATTTTCAATCTTTAACTTCAATCTATCGTTGGGAGGACTAACTGGAGATGAAGAGGGAACTTTGTATGAAAATTACAGCTTGTGCGTGCCAATAAACGATCTGTCCATTTTGACATTACGTTGGATAGCAAAAATGACAGCTAATTGCGATCCGACATATTTTGGGGTTTACTTTATCATATCCCCGGATTGCAAAATTGTATTTATATTATATTTGATTTTTAAAGTAAATAAATATGTGGAGTGACATTTCTTCGAGTGATAGTAATGATAGTGTTATGTAGTCAGTGTCAGCAATTACAAATATATGCAGTGAGCATATAAAAATATATCAAGAGAGTGCTAAAAACTTCTATCAAGTTGGTGCCTTTCCTGGAGTTATTGCTGCAATTGATTGCACTCGAACACTTATGTGTTTAATCGCCATGTGAGTATTATTAAGTTATATAGTTTTCTTTACAAAAGCAGGCAAATTATGGAAACTTTTTTTGTATAAGTCTCAGTTTAACTCAGTTACAAATTACCATATCATTTCTTAATTTGAGCTCTGGGCTTATTAATTTCAGTTGCTGATTTTCCAAATTACTATCTCATATATTTGTAAAATAATATTTTATATTTTATTATAGGCAGCAAAATGTGATGCAAGACATTATGGTAATCAATGGAAGTAAAGTACCAAATAGACCATATTTATTAACACAAGTTCTTAATCCAAGTACTAAAGCAAAGCTGCAAGCAAGCATATATTAAACCAGGAACATAATAGACAGGTATTATGTTAACCTAATATTACCTATGGTATGGAAAAAGGGGACGGACCATATAAAAAA
>HE669460.1:347847-572502 GCA_000313835.2 Heliconius melpomene melpomene | reverse complement strand
TTTATTAATTACTTAAGTGAGAAGATTGTTAGTTAATCATAGTTTTACTTGTTTTTGGGGGTGAATAAGGAAAACAATGTGTATTGTAATTTTTTTATTATTAAAAATGTAACCTATTTTTTATTTGTCTCTTTATATAAATATTTTTATTTCTTAATTCTAGCTTGCTCCATGTTTAGTAATTTTATCAGCTTTATTCTCCATACATTTCTTATAAGCTACAAAATATTTAGTGAATTTCTTGCAATCACTGTTTTGTTTTTACTGAAAAAAATAAAGTATTTATTAGTTCATTGTTCAATAAAGCATTCATCAATATAAGTTAAAATAATAATCTTGCACTTAATCTCAAATTTTATTCTTTGTTATCCAATGTAGCAATAAACAATATGAAATTGAAATAGCCAAACAAAACGATATTAATATTATAATGAATTCAAAAATTCTATAGAAGGCTAACGCCTTATATAATTTTTCGCATGTATATTTAAACTTAATTAAACAAAAATTAATGAATACATACGATACTTACCTTACTATGCCGGATTCCATTAATGAAATTAAATAATTATCTTTAGTTCAGTTTAGTTGTAATTTTATGGCTTTCAAGTTATGTTTAATAATTTATACATGAAAATGGGTAGGAATAAAGTATACTTAAAACTAACAATTAATTATTATATTATAAAAACATATGCTGTCAAAATGACATGTTCAAGTTCCATTGTACGCACCTAAGCATATTGCATTAAGTTTTAAAAAGTGTTTTAATATTATTAATTTTTATTCTTTTTTAATGTTTTGGGACTTAAAGATTTATTATTTTATTAAAAATAGTTTTTGTAGGACTTTTATAAGTAATAATAATTAATTTTAAATTTAATTTAGCATATATATTAGGATTTTGTTAATTAAAAAAAGATACGTAAAACGAAACTATCGTTACCGCAGGGAGGGCCCTGCAATCCACTTTTGATGATAAGTTGACATTATCCGGAATGGTTATTGGCATGCAGGTTAGAGATTGGATAGATATGTCGAACATTCCAAGATGGACGTTAACTGGAGATCGGAGATACATTATTAATTTCGGGCGTTAATGAACAGAAAAGAATGAAACCCGCAATTATCACAGAGCAAATTTCTTTGTTCAGAATGTTAATAGTAAACGAATTAAATCTATCATTATGAAAATACGAGATTTTGACGAGAATTGAAAAATATAAGCTGTAGAATATTGTAGTAGTTGATGGATATTTTTTAAATACTAATCTTCTAATTCCGTTTTTAATATATTGAAATTATAGATGCATACATGACAATGCCATTTAAATAAACACTGTTTAGCATTTAATATCATACTGTATGATATTTTTATCTTTAGCTTGGAAAAAAATATTTTTTAAAGTACAAAAAACCTCAAAAATAGAAAATATGAATTTAACTAATCTACCCAATATTTACAGATGATAAATGTGGCAGCGAAATTGATATCTCGCTCTGTAAGTCAGCGGGTGCAGAAGGGCATGGACCCAATAGTGGGAAAAGTCACTTTGCCTCATATGAGACATCCGAGTTTGTATTATTTTACAATATTTTATTAAGTGCATAAAGAATTTTAATACTCTTTTTCCAAGAATTTCGAAAGCCAAAATTTTATTAAGAAATAAATCTAAAGTGTTTATAAGTAAGAATAAAGATATAAGAGTACATACATTTATACCATTGGCAAACGCGACAAGTTGTGGGGTTAGTTTCCACTTGAGGAAATTAAATGTTTAATATTTTCATTTTGCTTGCGCTGGTAACAAGGCAAAGTGCGCCGAAAGTGGAAACGGAGTATCTCAACACTAGATTCCCTCTGCCTGCCTCTGATGAGTTCATATAATATAATAAGTAGGTAATTGTAAATCCTGACTTCACAATCATTCGCTGTATGTGGTCGTGGGTGCTATTCTACTCTAATGAGGGAAAAACGCCTAAGCCTTCATATAAGCAGAGAGTTTTTTTTTGTAAACCTACATAATTATTTCTTTTATATACTATTGTATATATTTTAGAATATCTATACTCTATGTTCTAAGACCTATAAGGTCATATTAATACCAATAATATATTAATTCTACAGTGGATTGGGATGAAGCGGTGGAAGGCCTGTCGGGGGCGGTGGTGGATAACAGAGTGAACGTGGAGTGCGCGGACGTGCGACGTACCTGCGAGTTCCTGGCGCACCGTGTATTGCGTGCGTTGCTCATTGAAATGCGACGACTGAAACACAGGGTGGGTTTGATTTGAGAGTCTCTTTTCGACTGAACACGTAGAGTTTAGACTTTCACTGGTTCTGCATATTCTTCCGGTTCATGATGTTATATTGATTTCCTTTTTTTTATTATATTTACTGTAAACAATTTATTGTCCTTTTACCGATATTTAAAAAAACATATCGAATAGCTAAAGTTGTAAATGATAAATCATTTTGCAAATATTGTGATTTAAAAATTTTACATGGCTGCCAAGAGGCTACTTACTTTTCTTATCCATCGTCGAACGTTCGGTCACCTTTGTTTTTCACGCCAATTTCGCGACAAATGCAATGTCATTCCACCGTTCAGAAATTGGTGCATAACAAAAACAAACAAAAAAGATAATTTAAATTATGTTACCTTACTAAAATATAACATGGAATGCTATTCCACTTATTATATTATTAGTATATTACATATCCAAATTATTATTCTAATTGAAAATTATCCAAAATCACCTTAATTATACACAAAATTAAACTTATTAATTTGCATACTTTTATCTCATCACAAAATGTTCTGAAATTTTCAGTGCGGAGATGCTCTCTCGTTTCGCTAAGTTTGTTTCACTCAGTTTATACATACTACAAATGTTTTCGACATGTGCAATTACGAATTCAATTGAAACTAATGGAATATTTAGTTAGCTTACGAGTAAAACTCGTTTCAAGATTAAAAATTTAAGCGAGTTGGAATTTAGGAATAGATTATAAAATAAAATAAAATATATCGGGTTCACGTATCCCGCACACAGCAGGGTCAGCAGAGGGAACCCAGTGTTAAGACACTCCGTTCCCCACTTTCTGGCGAATTCTGGAGTGGCAGAACTTAACGCCGCGCTTTACCTCGACACCAGAGCGAAGAAATGTAAATATAAATAAATATTTTATTTCCTCGAGTGGGGATCGAACCCACAGCCGTCGCGTTACAGTCACACCCTAGTGCCGCTGTACTCTAAAAATATAATAATATACATATACATTTATTGGTCTAGATGTCTTCCTAAGGGAATTAATATTTTTACACAACATCGGTACAAGGGTACCATAACGATATAAAGTTCATCAGTTTGGAAGAATTGAGTATTTAGCTTAAAGGATTGTTAGTACGCAATCTACTTATCGGCATATTTCGGCTAGGAATAGTTCGAGAGAGAGAGTTAGAGTCCTAATCCTAAACATCATATACCTAATTTAAACCTGAACAGGATTTGGGTAACCTATGAGTTACGTCCTAAATGAACAGACGAGGGAAAACAATGTTATATTGTTTATGTCCTATAATTGATTTTTTTTCCAGAAAGTGACCATAATGACGGATGAACAAAAGGACTTTTATGTTCCTGGTCAAGTCTCTGCAGGTTAAAGAAGGAGAGAGATAAAATGAGAACGTGAAACTACCATAGACTGTACCGTCTATTTTGTTTAAAAATTTAATAAAATGTATTTGATTTTTATTATTGTTCATTTGTTAGAAAATCTTTAAATATTTTAATAAATTGTTTTTCGAAAATTTTATTTTCTTTCTTGATTACTTTGAATAATACAAGTTATTTAATTATTTTTTTAACAAGACGACACGACGACTAAGATGTTTTCTCGCAACTATAACGAGAACGAGAAAACAGGATATTTCTTATTTTTTATAAACGGTTAGTATTATATGAAAAAACTAAACATCTCCATGTAAAAACTTAACGTAGCAGTGACATAATGACGCGTTTCCGCCAAGTTACAGCGTGGCCAAGGAAAAAGGCTGTAAGTGGGCACTCATTGTCAGCTTCAAAGTACTTTCACCCTAAGAGTTTGACTGAAGTATCGCTACGTGATCCGCATTTGATATCTGCCTCTTAATAACTTTTTACTTATATATAAATTATGTGTAGGTATAGGTAGGTCAGTGCTTACATGAATATGGTGCGTCTTTAGCTTTTTTTCTTAGATTCAAGCTGTCTCCTGGGCTGGAACTTGGGAACCTAGTGTTGAGACACTTCGCCGCCATTAAGACATTTACTTTTTCCGCCGAATTTTGTTGAGTAGCTGAACTAGCCGCACTTTGCCTCGACACAAGATCGAAGAAATAAATGCCCCTGCACCATGACTGGCTTCTAGCTTTTACGATTTTGGTTTTAAGTTTTTTAATTTACTTAAAATGTAAATGCCTTTTACTTAATTTACTTAAAATGTAAAGCCAACCAAAATTGCGAATACGGATGTTTATATTAACTAAAACCTTCTTGCCTTAATATCAAAAAGTTATATCAATCAAAATAATATCATTTTCAAATAAAGAAATATCAGACAAGCGTTAAAAACTCCGTGAACTGTCAAACCCGAACAAACCAGGCCAGACAAAATTTTACATAATTTCTATAAAAATGCAGCTATTACATGAACTTTCCCCCGTAGTGACCGTTAACAATATGAATATGAGAGACGTGTCATCAAATAATTTTGACATTAAAGAAAAAAGATCTTCAGAACGATCGTCAGATTCCCTTTTCATGATGAACCCAGTCGCGAGTGGGGACAATGTGGCCGTAGATCTAAATGCAAATCAAAAGCATAAAGAGGAAATATCTTCGTTGCCACCCCTTATTCCGTGTTGTGAAGGGAAAGAATTACAGGTAATTTATTTTTAATCTTAATTATTAATTAAAAAAAATATTTAATATAATATAATTATTTAAAAAAATATATATATTATTTTCTTATAAATAATATGAGATACGTAGGATAGGACTCGACCAGTTAAGAAAATTTGATGATATGACAAAATAATAAGCAAGACAGTTTATGGAGCCAACCTGTCATGCGCAATCCTTGTAATGTAATATTAATGAAAACTTAGGCCTCTAATAACCTTCTCCAGACTAACGTCGATAGATATTCAACTAAAACGTTTATCTAAAACATTCTCAAAGCCGTCAATCACGTAGAAAAGGAACTTCTTATCAAGCCTCCATTTTTTCCATTTTATACAATCTTCGATCTTTCATTGTATTTGAATGAATGAAAACACGGAAATAAGCTTTCTTTATGTTAAAGGAAATTCAATTATGTTACAGTTGTTGTAAAAATAAACTTTAAAAAAAATTGTTTTACAATATAACATCAGCCAAATAAATTAACGAAATATTTATTCTACGTAAAATTTTACACATTACAGAATACATATAAAATATTGTTTGGATTCGGCCGCTTTCAAGAAATTCCCACGTAGATTCTTATAACAAACATTGTAAAAATCGTAAAATAAATGGCATAAAATGACTCAATAATATATTCTTACTTGAATACAATATTTAAAAAAAATACTAAAGTTACAATAACTGTCACTTGATTTATATAGATTAAGGAAGATTTAGTCCACAGCGGCTTATCGGCGATCTCTGTAAGGCACGACGGTGTAATACATTGCCTAAGTATGTCGTCTGCTTCTGAAAGACCGCCGGCACCGCCTGGACTTATAAAGGTATTATTTGTATTAAAAAAACGAAAGAAACGAAGAGAAACTAGGAGTACTAAAATACTAAAATAAATGCTTCATAAATCTTTAATTTTTCATTTCCCCTAAGACGAACATCTTTGACACTCTCCCAAAACTCCTCAGTTCGCCTGAACAACGCTGTGAACAACTTTTATAAAATATACTTCCTGTTGACCCACAACCAAGAAATTGTTACGGAACCCTTGGTGGGCGAGACCGACTCGCAATTGATCGGTTTCTTAACAATAATATTACTAGCAGTTTAAGCACTAAAATATTCATCTTTTGTTTAGCACCGAAACTCGTTTCGATCCCTTCATCGTCCAGATCTCAAGCGAGTGCCGTATTTACGGCGCTTGACACCCGACGAGCTCGAACTACTATTTCGCGGGTATGCTGATATTCCTGCGAAGACAAAAAATGGTAAGCAAAATGGCTTAAAAGATCAAGAATTTAAAGTTTATTTATAAATATATTATTCATACAGCAATAATAATCGTTATTTTAATGTGGATTAAGTAATCAACTTCACGCTGTATCCCGCATATGGGTAGGCAGAGGCAACCTAGTGTTAGGACACTCCGTTCCCCACTTTCTGCCATGCAATATGCATGTAATCCTCAATTAATTGTGGATTAAGTAATTTTTTGAAAAGCGATTATCATCATGCGCCTTTGACGCCTGCTCGATGAGGTTCCAAGAGTTTCAAGGCTTCCTACAGTTGCGGCTACGAGCCACTCTACGTTCATATTTTTTTACTTTTCTATAAATGTATGTAATGTACGAGTATATGTATTTTTTTTATATTAATCATTTTCATAAATTTAGGAGCTCCGACAAACAATCAAGATTTAAGAAACTTTCATGAAAAAAATGCAGTCGACCTAAATGATGGTAAACTATTGTTATTTGCTTGCCGTCCTCGAACAGACCGCTGCTCTAGGCCTATGTGGCACGGTAGAATAGCACGGTTGTGGGTTTGATCCCCTCTCTCAAGGGAATATTTAAATTATATATATACCCGGTCTGGTAAAAAAAAGCGCGGCGAAAAATGGAGAAAACATTTCATAAGACTAAAGTCTTATCACTAAGATTCTTCTGCATACAACGCTATATAGAAAAAAATATGAATCCAATTTATTTTTTTATACTTAAAAGAAGCTCCTTTCTTATTAAGTTTAAGTGTTCTTAATACTATTTGCAATTTGCGGGCGGGGGTGGGCGCCACAGTGCTACTGTTAACATCTGCTCCGTCGTTAGTTGTGCTAAAAAAATAGTTTTTTCCTGTGAATATCGCCAAATTTTACGTAAAAACAGTAAAAGTGCTTTAAATTACCGTAGTCATATAAAGTTTACACTAAAAATAGTGAAAAACTTGTAAAAAAAGACGTGTAATACGGATGACATCATAACGGTCACCGATTTTAAGCTGTCTCGTAGTGTTTTGTGCTCAAGAAATTCAATTTATATAAAGAACTATTGTGGACAATTCTATTAAGTAACGTGATAAAAACAACGTGGCAATGCAGTGAAATATATTTGTTTAAATTATTTTTGAACAAATTGCACGTCATCACAAAAGTACCTACTATTTAAGCAAATCAATATTTCTAACGCCATCTATTAAGGACTGGATAGAACCATATAATAGTGCCATTATTCGACACAAGAGGGCGTAAATTTCTAAATTAAATATCTAGTTGATATCACGTATAAGATGGAAGAAATAAAAAAATTATTAACAGAAATGCAAAAAGAAATGAGGCAGCAAAAAACGGACATGCACAATATACAAGAAAACATCAAAGAGGCTATTAACAAAAATATTAACGAAAAATTTGCATATTTAGAAACTAAAAATGCACTATTAGAACAAAAATTAGATATTCAGGCTAGAAAAATCAATGAATTAGAGAGGAATCAGAGCCAGAGAATTCTAGTTCTATTTGGAGTCGCTGAAATTGAAAAGAACTATTTGGACTTAGAGGAAAAAGTTCTTGATATAATAAATAACATATTATACATCAAGTGCGACAGTAGCTTCATCGAAAGCACGAGAAGGCTTGGTAAAAAGGGTGAAAAAGTGAGACCTATTGTTATAACGCTAACTACAATGGGGCTAAAAATAAAAATCCAGAAAAATAAGAAAAAGCTAGAACCAACACCGTACTATATTAAAGAATACTTTCCACCTGAAATTTTAAATAAGCGTAGGGAGCTCCAAAGAGAAGTGGAGAAAGAAAGAGAGCAGGGCAGATTGGCTATTATAAAATATGATAAAATTATAATTCTAAAGGACAAAGACCAACAAACCGGGAAGCAAAATAACGACAAAAAGAAAAGAGTTCTATCAGTATCACCAGAAGAAACAAGACCGAATGGAGAAAAGGGAAAGGTAACCCTACAAAAATTAAAAAAACAAAAACATGGAGAAACAATATATTAAGACAACCCACTCTCCAGTTTGCTCCTGAAAAAACAACAGGAACACCTCAAGACTCAAGAAGTATGACAACAACGAAATAGCAACTAACACTCCACCCCCCACCACTAATTCTCCCAACATGGCTGGTCACCACGGGAGCTACAGACCACAACCCCCCAAAGAATAATCGTGCAGAAAATAATAATAAAATATATATTTGTACCCTAAATGTGAGATCATTGTCTACACCCGAAAAACTAGTAGATTAAAAACAGCGCTCCGTAACATAAAAACACGTAATGTATGTCGTCAATGTCGTATAGGGCAAACTAAGGGTGCAGCAAATGCAGGAAAGATTGGATGTTTACTGCAAACAACAGAGAAACATGGAATTCTTTGGAGGAGGCTTTTACCCGGAGGGGGTCCACATAATTAAAAAAAGTAGAAGAAGGAATTAAAAGAAACAAAATAAATAACAAAACATATATGTACATTAAAAAAAAAATAAAAAAAGTTATAACCTACTGAACTACATAGTAATAGTTAGTTAAATATAATTAATAAGTACTCAGTTTTCTTTTAAAAAATGTATGTAAAAAAGTATGTATGTAAATCAAAACAATTTTCTTTTAACTACATAAACAATTTGTAATTTTTTGTGTGGAATAAATAAAGCTATATTATTATATATTATTATTATATTATTCTTAATAATTGATTTTTATTTGCTTTTCATGCTTCCGTATCGCAGCTTACGAACCCAGACCTCTATTTATAAATAGATGATTAACTACTACAAAGATTACAATTTTTAAAGAAAAACGTTATTATCACAATATTAATAATCATGTTTATATATAAAATATATAATACATAGGCAACGGTGCTATGTTACATCCTATCCCAGAAGCTATATCCGGGACGGAAGACATACCGGCCGGCATGAGGCTGCACGGCACACGAGCTAGACTTTACACATCCGTGCTGGCTGGAGTGAAAACTGGGGATCAGTTAGAGTGAGTTTTAAAACAAAGTCTTCTTAAGGTCGTCGGTCCACCTGGTTGGAGGGCGGCCTGTACTCCTTTGTATTCATATTGTTATTGAGTACTAATTGGTGTTTATTTTCTGGATATTTTCTTTATTTGCAGCAACGCTTCAGTAAATGAGAATTTTGAAACCCACATCTCAGAAATTATACCAGATGAAGAAATCCAACTTCATGAAGAATTGCAGATCTTACTGCCGCCTCGATGTGATGATACTGTTGGGGAAACTTCAAAATCGAACTAGGAGACCTTCACCTAAAAAATAATATATTAACTATTGCAGAAATTTAATATAAGTTATAAAAATATCAATAAAATTATGTAAATAGCATGCATGCATATTTGTAGAAATTATTAATGAAGATCTATCTGACCATAATCCATGTTTTTTTTTAAATGTTAAATGATGATGTATGACTACGATAAAAAAAAAATAATTTCCTTAATAGCATGAAATTTAAAGTATTCTTACGTTTAAAAATGACTAAGCTTATTAACGAATCAAAAAATAAATTTGGAAAAATTGCAATGTACCTCCATTGGATATTATATGATTTGGTTTACTGAAACATGTTGTATTCATTAAAATGTACACTAAATTACAAAACAAATATTATTACAAGAATCGTTTTATTTGTTCGCACGTTATTTATTCGAAGCACCACTTGTTTCATTTCTTTTATTATATTTCTTTTTCATTGCGTCTTTTGATAGAAAAGTGTAACAGTGGAGTTTGTTGCCTGCTTTGTCAGTAGCTTTATGTTCATTTGACAACTCAAAAGTTCTTGCATAAGTATTTAAAATAAAAAATATATCGAATTTGGTATTTAATTGCGGAGGTCAACGCCGTCCATTATCCAGACATAAAAAACAAAAGAAAAAAAATAGGTTTAGAAATAGTAAAACCAGCATTATAAGTGTGAATTTATATTGAATAACGTTTCTACAATATTATACAGCAGACTGTAACTCAACCACGCGTCCACGAGATAATTTACAACCAAGCGACAAAACGATCCAAATCAAATAATACATTATCATCATATTCTTGATATTTAAGCGCTTTACATCTAATACAGTAGAAATACAACTAAAATATATCATTTTTGTGAATTTTTATATTTTTTTACACACGCCGCTTTCTATTATTCATATATTTGTAAAAAAAATCTAAACTGATAGTGAAGTAGCTTAACGTTTATATAGAAAAATATATGTTGTGGTTTTGAGCACATTTAATTCTACATATAATAGCAGTAAGTTTTTAAAATTAACGCTTACACAATATTATATAAAAGTATATTGACCCAATTATTGAAACACAGAAAACAAAGAAAGGCAAGACATGTTTGATCTATTACGCTATGTAAGTCAGTCTTTTATCAGACCACTTTTTATCTATAGTGTGTAAGTCGTGTTCAATAAAAAAATTAAATATGTTACCATTCGAATCCAGTAATTTTAATAAAGTATTGAATATGTAAATATGTATAATTATGCACATTTTTTTATTCCACCAATTGCTCGATATTAATGAAGCTTTTAGGACAGTACTGAAATTTTCAAAACAATAAAAATATTATATTATACAAGTATCAAACAGTAAAAATTAAATGTGCCCAACCAATAAATAAAATTTCAATCTTTCTTCATATACAATTCAAAATCTATTTGATTTACAAAAATAAAATTAATATACATCCAACTTACAAATGTTACATAATGGAAGAAACAAATTTTAACTTATGTATAAAATAACAAAATAAATCGACATACAAAAATAAGAAAAAAATAATGTTTTACGTACGTAATACAAATAAGTATTAATAAGCAAAGGCATTTTTAACCAAATTTATATTTATATTTATTAAAGCAAATTAATGTTATGGAGTGACTATTATTATATTAATATTAAATCATTTAAAGTGTGAGAACCTATAGTACAGACGTGGGCGGATCTAGACATATTTTCCAAGGGATTTCCTAGCCTCCAGTAGTCACGTTTTAACATATGGAATGAAAATCTTCACATGAATCGTTTTACTATACAACAAAAAAAGGAACACTTAGATGTGTGGTTGACACATTGTTGAATTTTACAAAGTACTAAGAAGTTTTATTTATTACAGAAAAAATGTCCACATTTGGAATAACATTTAATGGTATAGAAAATCAATCAAGAACATAAATAATTTATCATGTCAAAGCGGCTTTCATATTTATTTTTTTTTCCTTTTAAATTATATTTTTTACGACATGACATTTTGAGTTGTGTTTATAGAATTTTATATTCTACTAACTATTAAAGTTTTGATTTTTTGCTAAGAAATACAGTAATTTTACAATGGATGTAAGGATTTTTTTTTTAATTTCTTCCTTAAGATCTATAATAGGTTCCCAGGCTTTACTTTTAATATCTTTCATTTTCGCGATTAATACATCAAATATATTCATCAAATATAAATGAAACTCGGCTTAATCACATGTTTTAATATTATACATTTTTTAAAACGGAACGAACGATAGTTTGCGACCATGGATTGCAGACCACATACTTGAACAACTGCAGTATTCGAAAAATCTGGTTTCCAAAATTTTATAATACTAAAATAAAGATGATTAATGCGGTTACAGTTGTGCTTAAAATTTATTTTAAATTATTGGCAAATAAAATTGTGATTGCTCAAAATAAAGCCATACTGTTGCCATTTCAATTACACTCGGAATGAAATATAAATAATGAGTACAAATAAACACTAGCCCAAAATTGTAAAGAGGGATTTATGATTAAACATACTTTCAAATAAATATTATTTGACAACAAAATAGACATTTTATATGGAATATTATAAATTTCAATTTAAATGTGAGTCCATCGTGGCACAGCGGCACAAAGGGTTCAATTCCAATTTGGGGGAATTAATTATTTTCATTTCCGCTCTGGAAAGAAGACGCAGCACACTCTTCCTTCTTTCTGCATATCCTGATTTACGCGGGATACAGTGTGAAGCTAAAAAAAATATTTAATTGTTATGTAAAAACCTCTACAGTATATTATAGTAACTTGACAACTCGATGGAACAATTTCAATTGTATGGTCCCATATAAATCTATAAATGAAAAATCAAGCCAAGGTCTAAAGCAAAGCTATTATAAAACAAATTTGTTTTAATACTATAATAATATTTATTTTACAAAAGCAACATCTACTATCAAAATCAACACACATAAAGTCATATATATATCTAATTAAATTTTGTATTTTTTTTTCAATTTAAAGAATGGGAAGAAAATTAATAACATATATTTATAATATTGCAATTAGGACTGAAGCAAAAAAGGTATACGTCATAATTTTAATATTTTATTAATCAGTAATAATGTCGCACTTTTACAATTTTAAGTTGACAGTTAGTTTTACCAAAGAGACAAAATTTTATGTCAATGCATTGTGTCTAACAATGACAAGTATAAATAAACAAAACAAATTGATTAGTTTATTTGAATAATTAATGAATACCTAATATTTCGATATAAATTTGAAATAAATTATTTTATTTTAATACATTGACATAAAACTAGTCAAATTAAGAAATCTAAAGTAGTGTAGGTGTGTAGTATATACGGCATAACGTGTTTCTCTTTAATTTACTCTATTTTATCCAACATTTTTTCACAATTTAGTACTAAATTCATTAATAATACTAACAATGCCATAAATTTCAGTCTGTCTCGAGTCACACTGTATACGCATACCAATTTAGATAAGCTACTGTACAATATTCTATATAACGCAGGCGTGCTCGTATTGCTTTACAAATACTCGTATCCACTCGTTTATAACTATAATGTTATCTCATACTACTTACTATCATACAAAAAAATGGAGGTAAATTATAATAATTAAAAAAAAATCATTTACTCTATGTAATTCCTTTTAAATAAACAATAAAAAAATAATCAAAATATTTCGATACAACAAAGCTCTAATTTTCATTTAAATAATGGAATAATTGATTTATCATTTGTGTGAGACAATTTGTTCACGTACTAACTAGTATAGTCCACTCGGCACAGTTTGTTCACTCGCGTATTATCGCGTATTATCGTGTAATATCGCACGTAGTCGTACATTGTCGTGTGTAGGGGGCTTATGGGCGCGTATAGTCCGATCGACACTGGTTCGCATTGGTTTCTATATCCGACAGGCACGGACGCAGCTTACTTATTATAAATGGCATCGAAATCGTCACCTGAAAAAATAATAAATCATAAAATATTATTCACATTATATTTTCATATATTTAACATTAATTTTGTACGGTTAATAGTGCTACTAAGTCCTTAATAACTCTGTATATATATTTATTTATTTAAGACTTTATTACACCAACAAGTATTTATGTGTGTATTGTGTAAATATAATTATGTACATTGTGTTTTAAGAGTAAGTGACTTACTTGACAATATCATACAACTCTGTGTATAAAATAAGTAAGTATTAAAATACACGTTATTTAAAAATTAATATACATATTCATTACATTCAATTATTTATAATTCTCAGTTAAATATAAAATACAGAACTAAATTAAATATAAAATTGAGTTACATATAGTTAGTTAAATATAGAATAGAGGTACCCACCGTGCACTCAACAGACGGCGCTCAACGCCGCCTACTCCGCAGCTCATAATTTGTGGTTGGTGGTGAGCCACGTGAGCCCCTCGTACAGGCCGTCGCCGGACGTCGCGCACGACGGCTGCACGTACCAGTTGCGGTCGCGGATGCGCGTCAGCCCGAGCTTCTCTTGGATCTCGTGGGGTTTCATTGCTGATTAGAAAAGAGATTTAAGATTAAAATAAAGTAATACTTTAATATTTTTTCTAGTTTTATAATCACTAGCTTATTTAAATATATTTTCGAGGGTGAGGGGTCGATTATTATTTGGATATCCAAAAAAGTCAAGTTGATCTTATCTATGAAATTAAATCTTTGCTTGAATTGTTTCAATGTGTAGCACAACGTTAAAGTAGTGTTAACATGAATATTTCACATCTAACAGTATTACAATATATTCAATCTCAATCTGATGCTATACTAAGTGTTAAAAAGACTTACCGTCTGGCAAATCCTGTTTATTAGCAAATATGAGTATGATAGCATCACGCATCTCCCTATCGTTGATGATCCGGTGGAGCTCCTGCCGCGCCTCGTCGATGCGGTCGCGGTCTGCGCAGTCCACCACGAAGATTAGACCTTGAGTGCCTGGAATTTCAAATACATGCATATGTATTTATCTAAGCAGTAGCAACAAAAATATTAGTTTGGTAATGAAAAGAAATACTTAACTGTAAATTATGTTTTATAAATTATAAATCAAATAATTATTATATCAAAACGTGGCGGCGAACTACCTGTAACTTATTTTTGGCTTTTTAAGAATAATTCTGAAGTCAAAAGTATTTTAAAATGAAGGACACCTCTACTACCTATTTAATAGCTATAAATATTTTAACCCATTCAGTAGGCGACGTTAAATATCAAGAAATTCATGATGTCTTACTGTATTGTATTGTAATTTTTCAAAACATTTTTATTATTGTTAATTTTCTTGACTTATATCAATAGAACAATTAGATACGATAAGTTATAATTTAGAAACCACATTGAGGAAAATACAAATGTTGCAAATCTATACTAATATAATAAAGCGAAAGAGTTTGTTTGTTTGTTTGTTTGTTTGTTTGAACGCTAAGATCTCTGGATCTACTGGTCCGATTTACATTGTTTTTGTTTTGTATGAAAGCTGCATTCTTCAGAAGTGCTATAGGCTATACAACATTACATTATACATATAAACTAATATATTTTAAAGTACTTTCTAATTTGACATGCAATTTGTTCTGCCATGTTAATAACAAACGTCGCGTCGCTACGCAACCGTTACCGCGACATTTTGATATTGTTCTTATATGAAAATAAATATAATAGTCACTTTTAGCATTTTATCTAGATTGAAATTATAGTTTACTGTATAACATTCTAATAAATAATTAAGGAGATGTCACTGATTCCAAATGACCTAGCCTACGGACGGCATCGTATGACCGACGCGAACGGGCAGAATAGATGACATTGACGATTTTATAAATGTTCATACATTTTCGAACTTTATTTGCTATTTATAATCAATTTAAAATACACTTTGATTCTCTTCTTATTTTATTTGATATTGCTGGCAAAAAATATTCTTTTTAGGTAGGTTTTAGGTAAGGTTTTAGATACTTTTTCTAATATTAAGAATATCCTTTAGTTACTTTTACTTCTTATGTTAGTTCATTTCAATTTCTCAGATATTTTTTCTTATAATATGCCTCTACTTATTATTCTTTTTAATTATTTAAGCTTATATTTTCTTACTAATTCTATTGAAAACTGAAAATAATATATTTAATAAATATTCTTATAGTTTAAGCAGGCGTAGCCGCGTCCGGGTCCACTAGTTAAAATATAAAAAAATAAACTCTTTATACCTGAAAGGCATATATCTATACTAATATAATAAAGCGGAAGAGTTTGTTTGTTTGTTTGTTTGTTTGAACGCTAAGATCTCTGGATCTACTGGTCCGATTTACTTTGTTTTTGTTTTGTATGAAAGCTGCATTCTTCAGAAGTGCTATAGGCTATATAACATTACATTACACATATGTACTAATAAATTAAAATACTTTCTAATTTGACATGCAATTTATTCTGCCATGTTAATAACAACCGTCGTTGCTAAGCACCGGTTTGCAAAGTTTCTTTGTTGTTTTAAGAAAACGTCACCCAAAATGAAGTTATATTTTGATATTCATCCTTATAAAAATAAATATATTATGTAATATTTAATAAATATTCCTATAGCAGGCGTAGCCGCGTCCGGGTCCACTAGTCTATACTAATATAATAAAGCGGAAGAGTTTGTTTGTTTGTTTGTTTGTTTGTTTGTTTGTTTGTTTGAACGCTAAGATCTCTGGATCTACTGGATCGATTTACTTTGTTTTTGTTTTGTATGAAAGCTGCATTCTTCAGAAGTGCTATAGGCTATATAATATTACATTACACATATATACTAATAAATTAAAATACTTTCTAATTTGACATGCAATTTATTCTGCCATGTTAATAACAACCGTCGTCGCTACGCAACCGCGTTCGTTACCGCGTCATTTTGATATTCATCCTTATGAAACTAAATATAATAGTCACTTTTAGCATTTCATTTAGATTGAAATTATATTTCTATAGAAATTATATTCTTATATTTCAAGCAGGCGTAGCCGCGTCCGGGTCCGCTAGTGTATGTATAATCATTCAACACTTGGTTTAAACATGGAAGCTTATTGACATAAACCACCATATATATTACCTACTATAACATAAGCAATATTAGAATACAGAGGAATTTAATCATAGCATTGTGTAAAATTCATCAACAGGAAACATTTACCGTAATATAAACTTTAGGTACATTATATATCTTTGAATTTGAATAAGTAAACCAATAAGTTATTTTGCTATTTCATACAAAATGGAATTCTTTAATATTTTTGACAATAAACCAACGTGACGTTGCGAACTTCTCAAATTATAGATGTAACAAAAAAACGCAAAGGTATCTCACGGACTATTAATCTTACCTGTATAATAATGCCTCCAAAGTGGTCGTATTTTGTCTTGCCCGCCGACGTCCCAAACGTTAAATTTGACATTTTTATACGTCACGGTTTCCACGTTGAAACCGACCGTAGGTATCGTTGTGACTGACTGACCTAATTTTAATTTATATAAAATAGCTGGAACATCTTGATAAGAAAATGTCATGTAGTTTTTTTTTTGCGGCCCTTTTTTTGGGGTTACCCAAGCATAAAATGTCGGTGTAGTAAAGTCATGCTTTACAAAGATAACACAATAATGTATGGTAGTTTCTTTTTGTTTATTTGTAAACTAACTTCGCAAAGATTTAAAAGTAGTAAATTAAAATATTCATTTAAATAATATATGTAACATAGTATCTAATTTACTTTATTCGAATGTCAATATTAAAATATAAAAAAACTATTAATTCGCTAATATTTTTTTATATAATTTATATTTTAAAGAAACCTATAAAACATACTAAGTACGTGGAATATGAGTAGTTTAAAATGAAATATTTTTATTTTAGTACATTTTTACAAGTGCCTATCTCTTAAGTTGAGGTCAGCATAAGCCATGAAAGCGTACGAAAAGGGAAATTCGAAAAACTACAATAGACACATATATTTTTATATAGAGTTTTTCTGTCATTTTATATATATTTTTATACAAGTTATACATAATATTCGATTCTAGATGCATGGAAATCGAAATTTCCTTACTACGTTTTTAGTATTATGTAAATGTATTTAGTTCTGTGTGAAATAACTGTTAAGAATAATATAAGAAGTTATGTTTTAAAGGATACTAGTCTTTCCAGCAGCATCAAGACCCAGCATCAATATCCTCATCTCCTTGTTGCCGAAAATTTTCGACAGCAGCTTCCCCATGTTGCTGAGCTCGCCTCAACCGCACAACTGAAAATTTATTAGAAGGTAAATTAGTATAAAAGTAGTATTTAGGACAACTTATACTATTTGTTGATACATGAGCTCTCGAACATATTGATATATGAGCATAATTTAACTTTTAATATAAAAGTGTACGATTTATTACCATAGACAAGCAATCTGTAATTGTTTAATTTTATTGTTATTATTAATAGTTATTAATCATAGAGATACTTCATTTTATTATTGATATTTCATATTATTAAAATTTCAACATAATACATACTTCATTTCCTTGAACTACTTGGTCATCTAGGTATTAGGTAATACTTAAATTTTTTATTAAATCATCTCTCATAGATATATTGTGGTCAACATACATTCTAGATGGAATACAACAACAGCATATTTTGATCGAGAAATAAAATATAATATTGTATATATTTTTTGACCGGCCCAAACTTAAACCTATAATCATTGCGTTTAGACAAACATGTTTCGCTTAAGCCATGATGACGTCTATATAAACAAAAAAAATAAAATATGTAAAAGGTACATAATACGTTTATGTCTCTTCACTTTCTCATGTTATATTTAATTTTAGTCCTATTTTAAATGGCTCTACCATCAGAGGCCAAGTAACTTTCGAGAATAATTTCTAGTTGTGCTAACTTTCTCTTTCTTGCAACTTTGTTTGAATAAACACCGATTTTGGTCATAAAACTCTTAACATTTCTATTTATTATACCTTTATAAATAAAAAGTATACTATAATATGTAAGTGTTATCGTGACATTTGGGAATCTAAAAGGGGTTTGCCCCTTGCCCTTTGTCACGCGCCGTCGACCTGCTGATTAAATAACTAACGGTTTTGCAAAAAGTCGAAATACATAATTACATTGATAAATTATAGCCACACACATGTTAGCACGTGGACTCAGCCTTATTGGAGCTCGACTACATAAGAGACACTTATATTATTATTTATATTTTATTGCAAAAAATTCTAAACGATAACAATCGAGAAAATTTATAATTTCATTTATTTAATATACATACGATCGTCATGATGCTGGCGCATATGCGTGCCACTGCAAATTTGACGATTATAGGTTCAATTCCATCTAGGGAGAAAGAAATACTTAATATTTTCATTTTCTCCCTCTGGTAACGGGGCAAAGCGCGGCGTTTCACATCACAATACGCAATCCCTCCAGAATTCAGCAGAAAGTGGGAAACGGAAATGTACTTAACATTAGGATCCCAGGTTCCTTCTACCTATTCTGCCCTGTATGGGATACAGCGTGAAGTAAAAAAAATATGCCTAAATGTTTAACACATAAAATAGTTCACACACAGTAAATCAAAAAAAAAGATACAAACAAAAAAGCCCACACTTTCATAGCGTACAAAGAATAAAATATATATAAGTGTACCTATATGGGCCCCATTATCATATGTACGACACAACCCCAAATGGACAATGGGGGCTTAAGTCACAATCTATAAGGAAATCTCGCTACGTCGGCATCCCACAAGAAACCTTCCGCCGGCCTAGATTCCGTCGCGCTAAATATAGGAGACAAGAGCCCTCGGTGAATTCTTCTGTCGCTCAATACAGGCCCGACACTAAAACTTATTTTGTCGCACGTAAAATTCACACGAGATCGCGACATTTCACACGCAAGGGAAAAGAGAAAACAAATATTCGACTGCGTACACTTTATAAGCAACTCTTACATTTAATTAGCTAGTTATGTTCATTTGAAGAGCCTCTCGAATGCGTACGCGAATAAAGCAATGTAGGACGCTCACATTGTTAAGTTTACTTATCAATATATGAACAATTTCAATGAAGGCATAAAGTTATCTACAGATTTTTTCATACATACATGTAATAATATATTTTTTTGACCTTTGCAGGAAAATTAGAATGAACTAGTTTAAATATATTTAAAATTTTTTGAAAATGTTATCCTGGATAAGAAAGAAAATACGTTTTTAGAAAACCTGTCCAAATTTGCATGAAGCTATATTTGAACTTTTCAAGAGCTCGGAGGGATTCCAAAGAACACTGGTTCGCATCTCTCGCTACATTAAAATTTTAAATGTTTTGTAAAAAAAGATAAAATACTTTATCAATTATTTATATTATAAACATAGAGCATAAGTAAGAGCAAAATACTAACTGGGCCAATAGTCTACTCGTAACAAGATGATTATATGCAATTGATTGCATTGGAAATACATATAGTGCTTGTAAAGCGATATATTTTTATACCATAACAACTTAAGTGTAGAAGACTTGTCTCTCCGTTTTCTCCACATTAATACACATCCGTTCTCCACTTTCCGCTAAATTCTAGAGGCATCATTGAGTGGTGGAACTCAACGCCGCACTTTGCCTCGTTGGAGGCAAATCCTCGTTCGAGCGAGGAAATGGAAATATTACATATTTAATTTCCTCGTGTGGAAATCGAACCCAAAATTTGCCGTTCACAGCCACACGCTTGTGCCTTTGCTCCACGACTGACCTGCAAAAAAGCTTCTTATGTAAATTAAATCTAAATTAATCATGTTAGAAGAAAGATCAATGACACAATTCCCTATGAAACGATGTTGGGTCGATCACATTTAGAAGTTAACCGCGTGTACTGCTCTCATAAAAGTTAGAACGAGGCAGTATCGTACTTGTACACGGAACCCTAAATTGGGTCGCCGTATAACGAAACATATTTCGTGGGACACATGGAAGCAATTATTAGGGAACGTGGATGAACTTCGGAATAAAGTTGGAAATAAACGTGAGGTTATATGAAAATTTCTACAGCTTTAGAAGGGTTGAGGTCAACTGAAAAACATGTAATTTTACCAAAAATTCATTATATTATATCAGTAGGTAATACGAAAACAACTTTTTCTTTGCGAAGTTTATTTTAATGAACATAGCCTATGCAAACCACATCACCAAGGGCACGTTACGTTTCTAAATATAGAGAAGAAAAATCAAAAGAAATACCTACGTACTTTTTAAATATTTACGAATTCTTCGTAAATGAAAGGAAACCGCTGTAAAATCCAG
The DNA here is from genome assembly GCA_000313835.2 of Heliconius melpomene melpomene. Lineage (NCBI taxonomy): Eukaryota > Metazoa > Arthropoda > Insecta > Lepidoptera > Nymphalidae > Heliconius > Heliconius melpomene. Next base: position 551,584 of record HE669460.1, on the reverse strand, counting down.
CCTAGCAACGATTAATAAAGCAAACATTACTAGTGTAACAAATGACGTAAGCCATTGAAGTCCAAGTCGAATGACTACAACGAGGAAGCGGCCCTCGCACAATTAGAGACCTTATACAATAACTAGAATGTGCTCGAGACTTGCCTCAGATATAGTGAATGTGCCAATTGAATTTGACCTTAATATGTTCTATCGCCGTTGAAGATAAACTAATGTTATTCTTAAAACACACAGCAAACCGTGAAAGGGTATCTAATAAACGACAAGATTGAGTTATAATAAACCTATATTTATATATTTATATAAGCCGTCGTGGCGCAGTTCCTCGTGGCTCACTCCGGTAACAAGACATAGCGCGGCGTTAAGATCTGCCACACAAGACGCAATGATTCGAGAATGCGGCGGAAAGTGAGGAATGGATGTGGCCAAATGGAAACGGAGTGTCATAACACTAGGTACCTAGGTTCCGTCTACCCGATTACCCTCCTTGTATTTGTATAAAGCTAACAAAATTGCCCTTTAATTAGTGTGTAGCATTACGATTTACATAGAATCCTTATTTAACCTCTCACTTTATACACATACGAGTACAGTATTATAAGAAACAATCTTTGACAACACATTGAAACAATCTCCTATACAATTTGGAATTAATTACGAATTAAATTACCAACAGTGCCTATCCCGTATAGTGACATGGCGTGAATAGCTAATTGTAACGAAATTGCTTTTCATATCTCGACGTCTCAAGGACCCCATATAAAATACTCAAGATCTTAAATAATACGTAACACCGTTAATGATATTGTTTGGTCCCTTTTAAACATTAAGTAACAAGGATTCAGGCTTTATGTAGTGTAGTATAATTCAATAATTAAAAATAATAATATATTTTTTTAAAGTAAATTTGAGGCATTAGCACTGTGTTAATTGAAAATTTATTACATTATAAAACAATAATTTGTTCCTGTCGTAAAATAATACTTATTTAAAATTTCTTATATTAGGTATAATAGAAACCAGAAAGCAAAAACATATTAAAGTGAACTCTTTCATAATTTATAACTGAAACGTCTTCGTTTTTCAATATATTGTACCTACATATATATGGCGGACGTGAAGAGGCCGGACATTCAATACAAGTAATTATAAAACATAATGACGTCGGCCACTTCATCACAGTTAGTTTTATTATTATAACGCTAAAGGGACACAAGATAAACATAGATAGAGATAGATAGATAGGTACTTTGTCGCTTTAAGCATGAATTATGAACATACAACTATATTAAAAATGGCTTACACTAACGAGAGTACATTTAAATGTTAATTAGAAGATTAAAAGAAAGATACAGAATGGCAGGTGATAACAAAATACAGGATTGTACAGCCTGCCTTTATTCGTTTAGGAAAAAGTTCAATTACAAATTTAAAAATTAAATGAGTATATCCCATACAAGCAAAAACACTAACCTAAATACTTTAAAGTTTTTATTAAACTTGCAATGTATGTATGTAAGTTCGGGTGGAATCTTTGAACTTAATTTTGAAGTAGATATCTTTTTTTAAGTAAAATCAATGATAAGCAGAACCACGAGTGATTCTTTATCGATGTTTCTTTTGAACTACAATTCTAAGATTATTCTCTAATACGACTAGAGCTTTAAACGAAAGCATCAATCTTTTGTATGGTAATTGAAGTTACCTATATATTAACTTCATTATATTACATTACAAACATAAAATGAAACATATTAAATTAATTAGCTTAATCTTAAACCACGATAGAACAACAATGAATGTAGAAAAACACAAAAAAGTCACTGAACAAGTGTGAAAGCGCATACACAACAGCAGTTGTTCCATTTCGTTTAAGATCACCCTTCCATTTCCGGCGGGTCCAGTAAAGGGCGTTACCCGATTTCCGCACCATTTCCTTATCCTAGCTAATTTGCGTTTTTTTCCACTATCACTATTTTTTGTTTGTAAACAGCATAAAAAATTGTAGTATATGAGTGATAAAAATGAAGAAAAATAAGTTCATTTTTAACTTAAGTAATAATAATTCAATAAATAATGTATATCAATTATATTTCAATATTTACCTATTTATATGCTAATGTATAATACATACCTACAATATAAAACTTTATGGATCGATGATTCCGCTCGTGATTGAGACTAGCAAAGAACAGTAACTATTCCAATTAAACGGAATGGAAACGGTCCGTTGCCAAAAAAACAAACGTAGTAGTTTCATTCTGTAAAATGTTACCATTACTAGCAAAGTACTTTCTACTTATATAAATTTGACTTGAAGGTAGGAAATTGAAATTTAAAGAATATAACGATTATACTGACGTACTATTTATTTCATATATTAATTTTATTGAAGCAATTGCAATCATACATCGTGCTCGGCACAACGTGTGACGGTAAACTTCACGATGTAGGTACTCGTAGGTTAGATTTCCAACCGAGGATAAAAAAACTATTTTCATTGTCTCATTCTGAAAGCAGTGCGGCATTATGTTCCGCCACTTAAGAGGCAATATCTCCAAAATTAGGCAATATCTTTGAAAAATTAAAGTGGATGCTAACTTTTAACTGAGTAATTTATAACTAGAATATCTCGGCCTACCACTCGTAGTATGGACAAGTGAAATGCCAGTTTTTTTACAAAATTTTACGAATATTAATAAATTACGAACGTTATCACGGTTAAAGTCCCGAGTAACTACAGAACCTGTTCGCTAATTCGTGTTTCTTAGTGGGTTAGCAAAGAAAAAAGAGCACTCGCACGCCGTGACCGCAGACGCCGACTGGGGCCAGTCTTTTAACGGTAATGGAATTTTCGCTTCTTAAAGTGAAGAATACTTTTAATAGATTTAACTTTGCAGGGAACTCGGTGCAATTAAGTACGAGGTTGACATTTTCTAAGAAAATGTTAATCAAATATATGTTACTAGCGACCCCCTTGCGGCTTCGCCCGCTTTTACTACTGGATTATTCATATAATGTATGTTTGCAAAGCACTTAAGATAGTGTGAAAATTAATTAAACCCTAATGCAAACCGCATTTTCGAAGTTTCAATAATTTTTCCAATTGTTTTACACAGCAAGGATTTTTTAGTAGGTACCGTAATTTTAAATCCGTGCTACTAATCTTTTCAAGTACTTATTAAAATATATTTAAATGACTATTTTTAGATAGTAAATGACTATTTTTAAACGGAAGATATTATAAACAAAAGCCTACCTTCTAACTACAACAAAAAATATGAAACCAAATATATCGCGCTGAAATAATACATTCAACTCCAATTATCCAATACGTGCAAACGCATCTAAATCTTTGTTGCTATGCCTCTATAGCGGGCGGGTTTTTTTTTTCGAGTTTGTGGTTAATGCTGAAGAGGGTATTCTGTCCCTGATGAAAAGCAAGCACTACGTGGCTGCCTGTGAGGAAAATTAAATAAAATGAATTGGGAAATGAAATGGCCGGGAATCGAACCCGGGCTGCCTCCGTGGCAGACGAGCATTCTACGACTGAACCACCGATGACTGCTCATGACTCGCTTGTATAAGTAAAACATCGCAGGGCGCGTTTCGCAGCAAGGATGTTTTGATATTGTAACAACTTCTAAAGTACTTATTAAAATGAAAAAGACAGTTTTGATCTACATTAAATGGCCAACGTAACTAATATACTTATTTATATGCTGAGAGTAAGTAAAACTTTAGTCGGCACAGCTGATGAGTCAACGGCGTGATGTGTCAACAATTAAATGCGTTTTTCTCTAAAACTATTCGCAATTTCGAAATAGTGTAAAAAGCAAATTTTATCTTCATTTACCGTAGAAAATTAATAAAGTATTTTCAAGGATAAGGATTAATACCATTATGGAAAAATATCCCTCATAATAAAAAATATATTGAAATTACTATTTTTAGACAGAAATATGATCACTACACGTTATCCTTAAAAGATAAAAATATGCTGTCGCGGACTTTTTTGTAGATCTTTTTAAGAGGAATAATACTCCAGTACATTATTTTCATGTAGTACTTGCCATTAAAGCAGCGCATGCGCGAAAGTGTCTCAACTTGTAGGACTTTATACACATTTATCGTATTTATGTTAATTTACATACAAATATTAAACTATATATAAACCTTCCCTGAGAAATACTCGACCTAATGGTGAAAACCGCATAAAAATCCGTTGGGTGGTTTAGAAAAAGAAGAGTTAGAAAGTTCAGACAGACACGAAAAGCGACTTTGTTTTATAAGATATAGGATAGGATAGGATAAAAGATAATGATGATTAAAGTATCTAACTAAATATATGAAGTATAATTTTATTATATATGTATCTATATATAGAGATTAGGTCTTAAATAAATAGATAGAGAGAAATAGATCTTACGTCTTAAGAAAACTCGTATGAAATATAAGCTACGTCCGCGATTTGGTCTACTGACTGTTGAGCGCTTCGCCTATAACTATGATGGTTCCATTAAGCTTCAAGTTGACGTTATCTTGATATATTTTACAAAACTCTCACGATATCATATAATACTAAAATGCAACTCGTTTTATTTCCTTTTTGTGTGGTTTGGCAAATTGGTAAGATACATTGCTTTTAATAAAAATCCTTATTTTTAACTTACCTGGCAGGAAGAAAGATCAGACAATATATAAAAGTCCTTATTTATGCCTCATATTTTCAGTAAAACTTAGTTAAATGTAAACTAACTTCGTTCAATACTTTCTACTTGCTCACAATTCGTGAGCCGAGTCCATTGCCCCATTTTGCGTAAGCGGAAAAGCGCCCACTTAAAATAAAAATATACACTTAAAATAAAGATATTGGCCTAAGCCCGATTTGTAGTTGTATCTACAGCCAGACAAATACCACGAAAACGTTATATATTTAACGAATATGATAAAATATTATTCACAAATACGAGTATATTTCTGTCGACAATAAAGAAGTAATTGATGACAGGAGGGTATTTGCTGCTTCCCCAGAATTACACCGGAAACGGGACAAACATTGACTATTCAACGCTTATTATAAAAGCATCATAATCGAGCGTTTTATGACTCACTAGTATTTACTGGTGTTGAAGGCGTGAGCGGCCATGTTTTTAAATTCCATACTGTTGCAAATTTAAGATAAAGAAAATGTAAGAATATAAATGATATAATTCACTTTCAAAGCTGAAATAATTATTTTTTCTAAATAAAACATTTACAAAACTTTACCATATATTGTTCAAATTCTCACTCCGCTATAAAATGTTCCGAATAATAGTTACAACTTAAAAGAGCCGAACAAAAAGTGAACATATTTAAGTCCGCATACATCCGTTCAGAAAGGAAAGCATTCAGCGTCTCAGTTATGGTTTACGCTGCATAAGCACTAATGCTATCTTTGGACGACTGTCTTTTATGGCATCGTTTCCCCTCTGCGGCCCAATAGTTAGAAAGATTTATAGAGCAAGGGAAGCCATATAGGGGACCATGCATCTAACGCGGCTTAGCTTCGTATCAAAACATGTACAGTACGGTTAACAAGTCGTGGCCACCCTTAAATAAGGTTTTCTGAACTTTTTTGCGCATTGTTCACTCGAGAACAAAATAATCAAAACTAATCCTAAAATCAAATCTGCGTAGCCATCTACAGCTAACTTAAAGAACTTATTTAAAAAACTTATTTAACTTTTCCTTAAAACATTTTGAAAATTTTGTTTATTTTTCACCGCAGTTGGTCTTTCTATCTGATTTTAGGATCATGTGTCCATGTTTAATTTTGTGTATAATTAAAAACTCAATGAGTTTGCTATATCAAGTGTCTGGTTGAAGTCTGTTGTATGATATAAAATAAGACCTTCTCAACTTCTCATATAAATAGGTACCTACTAAAATCGGTCGGATTAATTTAAAGTAAATACTATATAATATTAACAATTCACATATTTAAAAAAATACTAACTATTGAGACTCATTTAGTTTTCTGGCACTCGAAGATAGCACACTCTCGTTGCCATTTAAGGATTTACGTAACGTGGCAAATTAAGCTTTGTCGTTTATAGAAGCGCTCGAGAACTCGGCCAAAAGCTCTTTAAATTTCACCGAACCCCGCAACAAAGATAACCATGGTTCAGTGGCTATAGTACCAGTTTTAATCAAGTTAAAGTTAATACATTTATGGAGCACAGTGAGTTAGCTTTGCACATTTATGGTTCTAACTTTTGTAATGGAAATGTTTAGTGTTTCCTAACTTAGAAATAACTAATAACATTATAGTGTATTTATAATATATAAAAATGAAAATATCATGAAAATAACAGTACAGAAATGCATAAAATTTCATTCTGACCCAGAGCCAAATGTCAAATATAAAACCTCTAGCATTGCATAACATGCACCTATGCCGCGTATTCGCCATCTTGGAACATTTTACAAACAGAAGACGACTAGACGAGTGCAATGCATTATAGTCGACAGGTACTTGACAATGCTGAAACTTGATACAATGTTTAAGTGTTGTTAGGACTATCCTAATAGTGACGAAGGCTTGACGGCAAGAATCCCTAAAAATACATAAAATATTCAAGTTACTCTTAGTGTATCAGTTCCTTTGAGTTTGGACGTATAAAATCAATACATAAAATTATTTTTCATTCATACATGTAGTATTTTTAACAAAGAAATTTATAAAAAATTGCGTTAAGTCCGCCCATTTGTACATTTTTATAGATCAAATTTGTTGCAATAAATAATTAAAAACAATAATAAATTATTATAATAGTGTGCATAAATAAATATTAAAAATATGTCTAAAATTCAAATGAACTATATACATTCAAGTGTTATCTAAAATTTTGCATAGCAGTTTCCGTTTTAGATAATAAATATTATAATATGTAAGTATACATAATTTATAAACTTTTTTCATTCACATATCAAAATAAATATTATTACATAGATAGTTAATATGTACAATAATAAACTAAAGAGAGCTAGTACTTTCATGAAACACTTTTAGCTTGTATCTTTTGCCAAATATGAGTTTGAAATATTGCCAATTTTTATTTCATAAGGACTTTTTTAACATTGAGAATGGCAACAAAAATATTAATAATTAAATAAAATCAGGGACAATTAAATAAAGCACAATAAACTCATTTAAAATTCTAGGTCAATAATCACTTTCTGTTCATTGTATCTAACAAGTTCAATTAATAGGTCAGATACACCTTGTCAGTTCAAGATATAACGTTTACTGAACCCCGATACGATATGTTTAATTAAGCTTGTTTGTATTATAACGGAAATTATCTTTGTTCTAATACTTTGTGTTAAGAAACAAAGCCAGCGTATTCATTTTTATGATAAGAAATTACCTACTTTTTCTACAATAATATAATTTAAATCACATTTACTGTACATTTAAATCTTTATAGAAATATGTAAGAAACTTATAAATTGTAATTTATACTAGGTATTTATTATAAACAAACACCTTAAACTTCACTACAAGAAGATACAGTTTCGAAGATTAAGGTGGTGCATGGCAACAAGAAATCCACACGGCGGAAACCATATCGAAACGTAGCTCTAAGCCGACGAGGGGCTGATGGAATTCGTGTCGTAACCGCTCAATCAATGTGGACCGCAAAATGGATTCCAACCCGAGACTCAAGAAACCCAATATGACGGACAATTTAACACAAATTTTATTGAAATTAAAGTTACAATTGCACCTTCTCTGGATAATATAAGAAAAATAATTATTAATGAATATTTTAATTTAAATACACTAGCGCCCCAAACACTAAAAGTTATTGTGATATTGTAGCCAAATTATACAAAAACTTATCATTAATTTTACCCTATGTGTTATTCTGATGTATAAGCTATATTACTGTAAAGTTTCATCTAAATCTATCCAGTATTTTTGCGTGAAATTAGAACAAATATCCATCCATCCTCTCAAACTTTCCCATTTATAATACCAGTCAGAAATAAGATTTTATAGGCCCTGATTTCAGACAAGATAAGTTTTTGAAATGCCTCACGCAGTTTTGGTTCGATCACAACAATGATATGGGTACAGGTACTGACAATCTCTGCAACTATTATCGAAAGGTAAATTTCAATAATGGCCTTAAACTCCTTTCAACTTTGAGCTTACGTCACAAACACTGTAGAAACTAGCTCGATAGTTTACCTAAATTAATTAAAACTTTAGAGCAATAGTTAATTGAATAGAATATCAAGTACATAATTACCTATGTTATATTCAATAGTAGCCTAATTTATAACGTGAGTTTGGCTACACATCAAATTTCACAACTATACATTCGGCGGTACGTTTTTATAGCGTCGTAAATAAATATGAGTACGCCAAAAACATATTAAAGAGCACCTAATACTAGTTAAGCTCCTAGAATAAACAGGTACAAAATGCATAAGATTAATATGCATATGTAGATCAAGAGGCCAGTCGTGGCGACTGTGGCCAGGGGCATAAGTGTGCGTGATTGTAAGCGCGACAGATTTTGTTGGTTCAATTATCCGAGATTTTACTCGAGAAAATGCAATATTTAATATTTTCATTTCTTCGCTCTGGTATCATGGCAAAGAGCGGCGTTGAACTCCGCCGCTCAACACGCAATACGTTGCACTAGGCTCCCTGTGCCTACCCTGCTACAAGCGGGATACATCGTGAAGCTGAAAAAATATGTAGGTTAACTAGTGCGGCAATAAAGAAAATAAAAATTAAGTTAATTTACTTTTTTTGTACACCCAAATCAGACTTTACAAAAACCTAAAATAAGCTATTTTAGGCACTAAAAGCTACAAATGTTTGTCTATTAAATTTAGTTTGGCACGAGCAAGGTGAACAAACTTTACTGTAAACGTCCCCTCGGAGCTCGTTCAGCTGGTGTAAACACCACTTGTCCAGGCAGGGTTGACGCTTTAAATATATTTTAGACGCGCGTAACACCGTAACGTGAAAGTGGCTATTTATGGTTTATCGCTGCAATATATTCGATAACACTGCGCACGCGCACACGATTGCCTTTTTTGAAATATCCATTCAGCATGCAGTTTAATTACATTTCCATTACGGAATGTATCTAATTATAAGAATAATTTATCGTATCTTAGTAAGAGCGCCAAGATATTTCAACTTAGTTGTGTTGTATTTTTAGAATTACTTATTGTATGGACTATTAGTTGTTTTATTTATGATATAGCTACAACGTTAATAACAATTATGAACACTTTGGCGTCATTGTGAATGTAATGATTGTGGTTTTAGAACTTCTTTATTTTATAACGAATAACATAAGTAAGAAAAACTGTAATCAAAGTGACTTAGCATTACCAATGATTCATTATATTTATCTTAAAAGCGATAAATACGAGAACAATCAAATGACATTAATCATTCTACCATCACCCACAGGTCCACACAAAGCCCAGTTCACGGTCCGGTGCACCATGTAGGCCAATCACACCTAACTTCATTAACCCTGCCCCTGCGAGCAGACAACAGAATGTGGACGCGCATTGTCATAATGGGATACTAATCATATCTCTGAAAACACAATGGCCGTAATTATGTTATCTAAACACGTGTGTAACGAGATAAGTATCGTTGCTTTCTTAACGACACCGCCACACCGTTTCCTTGGAGAAAACGTAACGAATGCAACGGAAACATATTTAACATGAAAGTACTACAATATTTAGTCTATTTAAAATTATTATATATAATTAAAACGGCACGCGACTTATGACAAGCGCAACCACTTTCGTGACATAGATAGTATAAGAAATAATCAACAATTCTTATCATTTTAATTGATCTGATAATCGAGTGTCATAATAATTTCTCGATTGAGGAATCGATTTCTAATCGATGGCAATTAATTACAATTTCTCCACAAGCTTTCGTTTAGAAACCTTAAAAGTACTTTAGATATAATTTTCCTTATACGATTACAAACTATCTAATAAAATAACAGATAAAGATGAACGATCACCACCAAATTAACACTAGAGTAACATCATTAAATATTATTTTGACAACAACAAATCTAAGCATACATCATGTAATGATACCTCATTACAACCAATTGAAACTGCACTAAGGACCTCAACATTCATACAAGTAGCCTCTAAGTGCACGTACTTAAGATCGACTTGTCGCGTACAGGTGAATGTCTACAACTATAGAAGGAACAGTGTAATGGTCGTCCACAAGCACCTACAACGTAAACTAGCAAGACAACACGCCGTCAGCGAGTGTGACCGGTCACCAGCGCGATGAATACTAATTAGATTTAACGGGCTTGTAGTGAAATATTTATGTCATTTCGATTAAAGCGTATTTCGAGCAAAGATTTATGTTGTTCACGTGTTTTATTTCTAGTTTACTTTTTAAAAAAATATATACAGGGTAATTTTCATGTTCAGAATTATTTCTTTAGACCGTAGCGCGCACATAGGTAGGCAGAGGGAACCTGGGGATGTTTCCTATGTCTTAACACTAGATAGTGTTAAAACATTTTGTTCCCATTAAGACTTTCGTGACTCAACTTCCGCCAAATTTGATTGGCGGAATTCAACGCCGCGATTTGCCTTCGTTACCAAAGCGAGGAAATGAAAATATTATTTTTTTTGTTTTGTTTATTAAAAACTCGATTCAAATACAAAAAGTTGTTAATTTTTAACGATCCAGTATTCCACGCTTTTAAATACAAACTGTCAGCCAATAAATATTCAATACACATCACAAAGGTAATAGACAAGTAATTGGATTCAGCTTACACTCCAAGGTAAAGTGTGTGATTGCACGCAGAGCGAGCCGCGAGCCGCGAGCCCGCCCTGTCTAAATTAAATTCAAATTACAGTACCAATTTTATTGCGGCATAATAAAATTCTTATGGCTCCGCTGAGATTCGAGAATCCTTCGCGAGTTCATTTAAGATACGATATATGAGCTAATAATATATTTAATATTGATCGGAAAACAAAATGAAATAAACGAAACAACGTAGGTAATATATAACAGAAATTCTAATATTAAAATAAATAAAGAATATTTCAATCCCGTTCACAATTGAAGTGTAAATCTATATTCCGTTCCGTTCACCGTTACTTAACGTATTTGTAACAAGAACAAAAGCGTTTGAGGTTACGTTTTTTGTGGTTCAAAAATTAAATGATCCGATATCCAAAGTTGTGTTTTACCTTTACAACGGTTTTATACAAAATAATAGTTATTACAGTTAAGATATTTATTATTCGATAAGTTAAATAAGTCACAGTAGTAATTACAAAATAATAGGGATTCTCTTCCAATGTACAATTTTCTAAATAAGTCAGAAACGAGAAATCGAATGTCACAAGATGTTTAAGATAGAAAATACAGTCAGTTTATCTGACCGATCATGAAATACACGTTTCATTTCCATCACATTGTCGCAGCGGAGTAGTTGAGAAAAACGCGAGAAATTGTATTTTACATAACAAATCTGAGAACAGTCGTGGCGCAGCGACACAAGCGTGTGACTGCAAACGCGCCAAGTTGTGGGTTCGATTTCCACTAGAGGAAATTAAATATTTAATATTTTCATTTCTTCGCTTCGGTATCGAGGAAAAAGCGCGGCGTTGAGCACCGCTACTCAATATGCAATGCCTCCAGAATTAGGCGGAATATGGGGTAAGAAGTGTCTTAACCACTAAGCTCCCTCTGCCTACCCTGCTACATGTGGGATACAGCTTGAAGCTGAAAAAGAACCAAATCTGTGCCGCTGGTGTTATAATTGAGTACATACCTTTTTCTCAGTAGCCGTGCAACACAGAACAATAGCGTTTAATTAACCATCTTTATAATTAAGGTGATAAACTCGACTTTACCTCAATGGTATCATATTTAATTAAATTATGTATTTCGTTTAGATAAATGGAGTATTGTATTATTTATAGTGTTCAAAAAAATTAAAGTGCGACGCGATCTTATCTATGTAATTTTATTGTTTATATTTATAATTCTTTGTTTGTGACATAATATATAATTAGTGCAGTTAAAAATAGTTTAAATTTCATTTGAATAAACCTACATTGATTCGACAGGAAATTGCATGTTACTTAAAGTAGATTGTGTATTTAACATAATAGAAAAAGAATATTAATCATAATAAAATAGTTTCTAAAGCCATAAGATTAGGCATTTACAAAAGTTTTTATATTGATAAGATTAATGTATGAAATAATAAAATTATTTTCCAAAAATTTAATAAACAAAAATTGAAAATGACGCATGCAAGACAGCCTGAATGTGAGCGGCTATACAATTGCAAATATAGCATAACTTTTGAAAGCCCAAATCTCTCTATTTATATTTGTTAAATTATAGCTAATTTCTTTGACTTGTTATATAATAATACGTAATGTCTCGATTTCAAAAGAGGAAAGCCGAAGAATAATAAGTCAGTAACTTCTAGTACCTACCTAAATAAATAAATAAATATTAAGTATAACTAACTACTGACATATCTGACATATAGTATTTTAAAAAAATAATCATCATATATGTATATAATAAATATATAAAGTATATTTATCCACTTACATCGACAAGACACCGCCGACACACCGGAACCATTCCACTCTGTTAGCTTCAGAATTCTATCACAGCACTACTTATCTAAAGATACGCACACATAACCTGCAACAATAGAACACGTTATTTTAATTGTATATAATATGTTATAGTACCAATCCACAAAGGTACATTTTCAATAATTAACAAAAATAATTAAAGATTGCCTGTAAATTACTTTGCTTGAGATCACACAATAAAAAAAACGAATTCGGGGCACATGATGTAAATTGAAATTACAAATTTTGATGTTCGTTTAAGGTATTTAAATTAAACACAATTATTTTAAAACATATACTTAAAAAAAAACGACACTTATGAACATATAACAAGATAACAAGAATGTAGATATTTTAGTACGCAAGCTATTTGCATTGCCAAATGTTCAAGAACGACTTTGACCATTAATTAATAACGTTCGACATATAGTGAGAGCATTTTGGTGCTAATTCCATCTAGCTAAAGTGATTAGGTTTCCCATTAAGCCATAATAATACCTTCTATATTTATACGGTAAACGTGATCTTAATCCTTATTTAAAGAGATGTCGCGAGAAAATTGTAAATTTAATTGTGTGAGGCCGTCGTCGCACAGCGGCACTTATGCACGACTGTAAGCGCGGTGATTGTGGGTTCAACTTCTACCAGGGGGATTACTACAATAAATATTTTCATTGCCTCGCTCCGGTAAAAAGGCTAAGCGCGGCCTGGAGTTCCGCCACCCAACATGCAATGTCTTTGGAAAAAAAAGAAAAGTGTAAGACGGAGTGTCTTAACTCTACGTTATTCCACTGCGCAACGAGATCTCTAAACTTACTCAATTATATTATAAAAAATCAAAATTGGTCAATCAAATAGCCATTTTTAATGATATTTGGCTAAATAGTGTATTTTTTGTCACGTAAAAACATAGAAATCAAAACAGTCAATATTTTAACATGACAGTGGTCAGTCGAGTGAACATGTGGGTTACTATGATATTCACATGACCGTGTCAATTGAATTGAAATTTCACAGTACGCGGTCAAGTTAGGTCATCCAAATAAATATACAAATAATGAAAACATTGTATGAACAAAATATTGACACATGGATAATATTCTTTTATGAATAGTAATTTTTTTATTATAATTAACCATCATTAATAAAATAACTAGAAATAATAATAATTCAGTATGTTAGAACTAGAAAAAATATATTTATACATAATTAAATACCTATATCGCAATAATTAACTCAATCTATTTTCAATGAATCGCACATTTTATACAACGCTCGATGGTTATGCATTAACTCGTTAAAAGAAACCTTTCATTATTATCATATTAAATATCAAAGATTAAGTTGTAGTAAATCATTGATATTAGATAAATACACCAATTTCATAAATTACGTGAAGCCACTTTACAATAGATCTTTATAGATTTTTTTTAACAAGACCATATATATACCCACTAAATGTGGGTAACTAATCTATTCTATGTATATATATTTTTTTATCAGAGCTGGCGTCTGAACTGGCGCTGATAAGGAGGAATTCAGCTTCCGATCATCACGCGTTAAGAACGTAGCGATAAATTTTATATTGTTTTAACATAAAACTGAAATTTTGCGAGTACAAAAATACGGCATATACGTCATATTATACAGATTATTTTTACATTTTGAGTTATGAGGAACTATAAAAATACAATAATTATAGTCAATCGTTTCGAGGAAAAAGTCACCATCGGCGATATGAGGAAAAAAATGTTTAAAATATCTCTAAGCTAAATTTTTGAACAAAATTCATTAAAACATGAAATGTTTTCGATTATTATATTCATAAATAAAAAAAGTTAATTTATACTGGCATGGGTTATAAAGGTCATATTTAAGTGGACGGTATCGTTAATCATTATAGGCAACATCCGATCTAGGCATCTAATTTAAATAGAAGGGGAGCCGAGAGCCCCTTTTTATATATTAAAAGTGCTATTAAAAATAAGCATTATGACTATATATATTTTTTTAGCTTCTCTCATGTTCCGCATTTAGGAGAGTAGAATATAACTTTGAGGACCTTTTGAGTTAGGTAAGCTAACCCAACGCCGCGCTATCTTTTACCAGGATAAAAAATAAACAGAAAAATTGTAGCAATGCGCATGGCGCTACTGTATGTAGCGCCATGCGACTGTAAATGCAAAGGGATTATGGGTTCGATTCTCACTCGGGGAAATTAAATATTGAATATATCCATTTCCTCTCTCTGGTGACAAGAAAAAGCGCATATTGCCTGTCGCCTACCATGCTAGAAGTGAAATACAGCGGCCAACTAAAAAAAAAAGAGAAAACCACATAAAAAAATATAGTATTTCTACAGTCATTCAATAAAAAAAATGTTTAATCGCATCTATTCGTAACTCGCATCGAATTCCGTGAATCGGTCGCCATCCGCTGCGAGCATCGTCGCGCATGACAAACGAACACGACGCATGTAACCGAAACAAAATGTACTCAATGATCTGTACTCGTAATATTATGCTAAATTGCCAGTATTTTTTTTTATAACGTGTACATAATATTACAATACCGTATGTCCTACAATGAAAGATAAAAAAATGTAGTCTTTTTGCGCTTCTGGATTGAAAAAACATAAGGGAATGTTAGGTGACGAAGCTAAAGCGTAATAAAATTTATTGAGGCCAGTCGTGGCGAAGTGGCACAAGCGTGCGACTGTTAACGCGACAGGTTGTGGATTCGATTCCCCCTCGAGGAAATGAAACATTTAGTATTTCGTCGCTCTGGTAACGAGGTAAAGCACGCCGTTCAGTTCCGCCAATCAACACGCAATGTCCCCAATTTTAACACTATCTTCCCAGGTTCCCTCTGCGTACCCTGTTATAAGCAGGATACAGTGTGAAACTAAAAAAAGACACTTTAGTTTTTGGTACTTGAATGGAAATAAATAAGTAAAATATTCAGAATAGCTCACATTCAGTCTGCTTTACCATCCATTCATGTGCTATTCTCACACTTTATTAAGAAGAGTGAAAGTGTACATAGCTAAGCAAGATTACAGCACTAAAGGAAAAGTAAAAATAAAGTAACAGTTGAAATATTGATAAAGAAACTTGTATGAAGATTACTGAAGTACTTAAATTACTTTTTTAAAATACAGAAAATTCAATCCACTAATTTTACTTTATCCATTACTTTTTTATCCATTTACAATTAGACAAATTATCTTGGTTTTTCATAAAAAAATATTTTTCTTAAAATTTATAGAAAATATGTCCTATTTCTAATTAGAAATAAACATGGCAGTAATTTTCATTATATAAATAATTTTAATGTCAGACTTGTACTTATATACATATATATTTATGATATATATACTGCAAAACTTTTATCAGACATGATTACAAGCAATTGAGTAGTAGAGTTCAACAAATTCTATTGAAGGCCTTCATAATAGACTAAATTGGTAAATGATTATAACCTCGCAGACCTTTCCAATATAGACTTTAAGTTTGTCATTTTATTTGGAAGTGACTTCATTATACTGATATTTCTTCTACCAACCTAACTTTTCAGCTTCACACTTTCTTTATATGGTAGGGCAGGCGGAGAACCTATGTTCAAAACACTGCCAATCACTTTCCACCCTAACTTGCTTTTTATCATGCAAGGTTTTGTGTCTTCACAAATAGAATAGATCTTAGTTTTTTCCCCATATCTTTGTAGGATAATCAATATTTTATTTTACATTTGATAAATATAAGTAAATGGTCATAAAGTTTTGATATTTCATTACAATTTAAATTCTTAAAAAAAAATAACATATTGATTAAAACTTGTAGAATTTTAAATCTGATATTTCTAAATCTAACATTTCCTGCCAATAATTTACATAGATTCAACATTAATACAATAATAAGCAGATTAAGTGCTTTGCAACTGAAATTCTATTTGGTCTAATTATACATGGGAATGACTAATACACCTATGCAATTGTATTAAATTGTAGTATGCTACATAAAATATTATGTCTAAACAATAAATCTGTGTGTGGATATTTTTTAAGGTGATATTTACAATCCAAATAAATTATTTTAGGTAAAATATCTACCACAAATATGTTATTATATTTTACTGTATTTTGTACTTCAAAAGAGAGAACTATTTTGAAGTATTTAGCTTTTTATATGAACATGCAAGTATGTGCTAACACTAAAGTCATTTTTTTTAACTATTAAAGTAACATTAAGCAATTTTAATTACAAGAGTCAATTAAAAATTATCACGTGTCCAATGCACTATCAATTATTACAGAAATTACCTAATCTATTGATTGCACGATAAAGTTTTGATACATTAAACGTCATGATTCATCGGCGCGAAGGCGGTAACTAAAGTATTAACAAATCTAGTTTCTACGGAACGACTTCTAAGGAGGTAGACATGATCGGGTTATGGCGTCACTTTATATATCAAATCAACCCCATTTTAATAACGTCATATACTGTATAATTATAGATTAATCTGAAATTCAGTTATAGTTGAAAGGTGGAGCCGCTCGTCAGTCGTCAGCAGGCTTGGGCGATGGCGGTCAAATAACGGCCGGGTAGGCAGCCAAACAAAAATTTGTTCTCATACAAGCTTATTTAGTAATTAAATTTAAAAATTTTGTATTTATATAGTAATAAAATAAATCTAGCTTACCACATGACAAATAATATAGCGACAATTCCTATAAGTTAGCATTCACTCACAACACAAAACATTCCACATACACGATTGACAATCACAGTCACACTATGACGGAGAACACTAGCGCCACGTGTTTCTATGGCATCTTTCACCGAAACTACTCTGCTGTGAAGTTGTGCTAGTTTACAATCAGACCAACATGACAATAGCTTTGACAATCGGATACTTGGTTACTATTATTTACTTTTTTTCTTACATTATGATACCGTACGGTAATTAAAATATACTTTATTTGGTTTAATTTGTATTTTTATCAAATGCATTAAGATTTTTTTTGATTTCTTACTAATCAATTAATTTAAATGTAAATTATTGAAATAGTAAATCATTTATCCAGGTTCCCTCTCCCTACCCTTCTATGTGCAATATAGACCGTGAACCTAAAAAAATAAATAAGTAATACACAAAATTATGATAATAATTGATTCTAATAAATTCAACTTATGTAAATGTTTTCGCAGTATAAAATATTCCACAATATAATTTTAAATATATTTTATAATAATTACGTTTACGGTTCATTATTATAATGATTTTTTGTTTTTTAAATTATTATTAAATATTTTTCTTTAACTATTATCAAATATTTTTTGAGGTATTATAAATTTAACATTTTAATGTCAATGTCATTTGTCAATTCTATAGTGTAATTTTAAAAATATTTTTTTTAATCAAAGATTTTGTTTAAATACCAATAATGTTAATTAGACAATGTACTAAATTATCAAGTTCCATTAGAATAAGTGCTTATAAGAAATTACCTGTAAAGAATAAAAATATCTTAACAATATGTTGTCCCTGTAGAGAAACTCAGAATAGGTTAATTCTATAAACTATATGTGGATGTTATATTTTAAGTTTTATTCCGTTTAATAATACTTTGATAATTTAATATAGATTCTTAGCATCTGAAAACATTACGAAAACATCCTCAAGTATCAATAAAAGACAAGAAATTCTATTTTCTGCGGGACCTGTACATAATGAGACTCAAAAGAGTAAACTATCATCAGAAGAATTATTAGAAAAATCTATAGCGCATTTATCGACTGATATTTATCAAAAGAATAGAGTTTATAAGAATGATTTAGTCAGAGTGATAAACAAAGTGAAGGAATTAAATCTATTGTCCAAGAGGCAAGGCTTATTATTATTGAAATGCTGTACAGAACTTCTGCCTGATGAAACACCAGGGTCTAGAATGGCTTTGGTTGAACAAGTTTGGAATACAATCAAGTAAGTAATGAGTTTCATTATTATGATAGCTACTTATTTGTTAATGAATTACTTACTGATTTTTTTTTTGTGTTTAATTGATATTATTGAACAGTCCATTTATGAGGGGCATTAAAGGCTTTAGGCAATATGTGTGACCTATTTTACCTGTAGTCTGAGTTATCATTTACCATTAGAATGTTATGTAGAAGGTAAAAAATATTTTTAAAAATTTTAATAAATTAGTGTTTATTTTTAAATATTTTTTGTGCATAGGGAAATTGTTATAAAATAAATAACTATATAGTCATTTCTTAAAATTTTCAGGCCCCATACAACATTTGAGGTTGAGCATTATAATGAATTACTTAGAGCATACATAGCAAATAATAGAACTGTTACTGCAAGCACTTTTTTAAACCAAATGAGAGATGTGAAACCAAATTTATCTACTTTTGAATTGATATTAAGGACACTTGGGGAGGTAAAATAAAAACTAAAATTCTGTTATAAAATATTTTATATTTTATACAAATAATATGCACACAAGATGTAATTTAGATACATGGATAATAATTATATATTTTGTGTCTGCAAAAAACTGTTATTTTTGTTCTATAATTTTTACACTGAAATTTCAAAGTAAACAAAGCAAACAAAGTAAATAAACCTTACCTGGTTTAAATATATGTTGTATTTTTTTTTCATTTATATTAGGCAGGTGACATAAATCAATGTACAGAAGTGATATCAAACATGAAAGCGCAAGGTCTTCCTGCTACAGAAAATGTATTCAACTCTCTTATAATATGTCAAGGGAAAGCTGGGTAAGTTTTAGCTTAGTGAAATATATTTTACAAGTAATAATTTGCTTCTAAACTAAAGAAATATACTTTACATTTAGACCCATTTTGTTGTTACAGTGCAATTTATGGCATCTTTTTTGCAAAATCATTTACTTTTTGGTTGATCTTTATGTATCTTAATTTTCCAGTAATTTATCTAACATTCAAGAAATATTAACAATGATGAAATCCCTTAAGTTAGAGCCTTCAGCCAATACATACACTTACACAGCGAGAGCTTATGCTTGGAATAAAAAGAATGATCTTCTAATGGAAGAACTTGTAAAAGCTCGAAATATTGGAATCCAATTTGGGGAGATACACATTATGGAGATATTGAAGACATTGGCGGCGATTAGCAATTATGAACCAGTGGCTAAAGTAAGTTCATTTAGTTAGATATGTTAACTAACATATTATTAGCGTGTAAATATATATTTATATATTTTAATTAATTATTATTAGCATTTGCTTTTTGTCTTATCATTAATTTTGATTTAGCTAAAAAAAAATAGCTCCATGCAGTATCCCACACAGAGCAGGGTAGGCAGAGGAAAGCTAGTGTTATGACACTCACTTTCTGCTGAAATTTAAGGCATTGATTGACAGAACTCTAGGCGGGTTTTTGCGTTGGTGCCAGAGCGAAGAAATGAAATAATTCCTTTCCTCAAGTGGGGAACTCTGTGGCGTTACAGTCACTCCGTAAAAATCAAGCAATAAATCTAAATGAAAATTTGCAGGTACTAAAATTCTTACCAGAAGAAATATTGGAAACACCATCCATTTCCCCTTACATGCAAAGTGTGGCGACTTTGCTAGTGTTCCAAAATCATCCCATGGTTGCTTTGGAGATTTACAAATGTCTACCGTTACCGTCATTTGGACCTAGAGATGATAAGGGCTTGCATGGGAGGAGTTTAGTTAGAGATTGTGTTAAAGCTTCCATGGTTTGTAGATTTATATTTTTATTTTTCTTTATTTGTATGTTGTATCCCGTAGCAGGGTAGGCAGAGGGAACCTAGTGTTAAGACACTCTTCTTCATCTTCTTCTTCATCCTGGCATTAATCCCGGCTATTGCCAGGGTCTGCCTTCCTACACAACCTTAGAGTGTTAAGACACTCTATTCCCCATTAAGACACTTCCATTTTCTATTTTCCGCCGAATTCTTGATGTATTGTGTATTGAGTGGTGGAACTTAACTTTGTCCCGTTAACAGAGCGAGGATATAAAATACTACAAATATTTCTCGAGTAGGATCGACGTTTTCTCAAAATAACAACTTCCTAATAATACTTTTTCGCGATTTCTACCCATTTAAATGAAACTCTAAAACCAAATTAATTGCGTATATCTTTTTGTTTATTTAGTTTAATTCGTTACAAAATTCAAATTAATTTTTAATTATCAACTTTCTTTCAGCCATCAAGCGTAATAAGCCTGATAACACAGGAGCTAATGTCATCAGGTAGAAATCCTATAGCAATGCACAATGCAGCTGAAGCGGCACTCCAACTGGCCAAAGTACCTCTGGCTTTAGACTTGTTTACTAGAATGAAACAACTTGGTATGGCTCTACGTCCACATTACTTTTGGCCTATTTTGATTCATACTTCGAAAACATATGGGGAAAAAGGTACGTATTTCGTGTTATTTTTAATTTTTTTTGGAAAAGGTCGTTACAAAAATTATTTGAAATTTATTAACGCATTCTTAGTTTTTTATGACCATCATAGCAAAATAATTAATGTAATAATTGAAATATAAATTTACAAGGCAAAGAATTTAGTAGAAGTTGAACACCCTATGCATGTTCCACCGATTAAGAAACATTGCATACGAAATGTATTAACTTAATAACAAAGGTATAAAACTTAATTCTTAAAAAATAGAATTGGCTTGATTGATTAGTTTGGCTACAGCCATTTGGTGCATCATGGATGTGCACAAATTATATAAAAAAAACTAGAACCTAGTGAGTCTTGTCCTGCTATATGTATTAAACAATCATTTTTATAGGTATAATGAACACACTATCAACGATGGTAGCAATGGAAGTGAAGCCTGATTACGAAACTATATTAGATTACACTTTACCATACGTTAGTTTCACATCTCCACAGAATTTGATGAAAAAGTTTCTAGAAACTGGCCTTTCTGTTACTAATGTATTGACACCCATGATGGTTACCTTGTTGAACACTGGACAAGTTAGAGCGGCTAGTGAGATTTGTAAGTAATATTGTTTCAATTTTAAATAATATATTAATTTAAAAATACACCTATCCCCCGATTTACACGGTAGAAACGTTCCTGAGAAAACTGTAAATATGTGTGTAAATCGAAAATTAAAAATTTTCAAGGCAAAACCGTGTAAATCGAAAAGCTTGCAGATCTCGAAGAGAGTCGAGAAAGAATCGAAAATCTTGCTATTTAACAGTTGTGATTTTTTTCAATATTTTTAGGTGTACACAGAAATAAAAATAAAATGCATTGTCAGGTTAAAATATGTAGTATATTACGGAAACACAGTTTTTTTTTATTTAATTACAATACATTAAAATAGAAGAACAAAAAATAAAACCAAAGGTGTTTTATTATCATTCATCACTGTCAGAAATTACTCTCATTCTTTTTTTCGGAATCGAAGGTTCGAATTCACTTTCATCACTCGAAGTTATTTGTGCCGATTCGATGTTTGAAGCAGAAATATTTACATTATGAGAGATGGTAATAAAATCGGTTATTAACAATTGCTTCGAATTTTTTGTAAGATCTTTGTAAAATTCTTCATATTGAGCCAAGCAGCGATTTATGTCACGAGTGCGATAAAAACAAAAAAAAACTTATTTGGAAAACCGTGTAAAAGCGAAAACGTGTAAAAAAAGTACGGTGTAAATCGGGGGATAGGTTATTTTTCCATTTCTTACAGAGAAAAAAAATAGTTTTGTATTATAAATTGTTTAAAAATGCGTATAAATATATTCATATTTTTACTGTAGTAATTTGTAAGAAAAGTATGAAAAATCTAAATCAATTTAAAATATGGAAAATTAACAGATAACAAATATACTTCATTTAATCAAGATTAAACAACAATACAATATAACTAATATTGTATCGTAATTCTTATCCTATGTATATGAAAGTTGCACTTTCACACAAAAGCGCTGAACACATACACACATACATATCTTATACATCTTAATAAGACATAGGCTTCAATTTATATAAAAAAATTGAATAACATGATTATAATATAACAAAAAAAATTAACAATTTTAACATTCTTTTTCTTTTCATTTCTTTTCCAAGGTGAATTATTCCAAGGCAAAGTAGACGTGGAAATGTTACTAAATTCCCTAGTAAAAGGATATTTAGTAAGTTCAGATATAAAACACACAGTGCACATATTAGAGGACATGACGACTAAAGCCTTAAATAAAGATAAGGACTGGGTTGGAAGGTTCTTATGTGCATTTGTACGGAATAATAGGATTAAAGAGGATTTGTCAGATTTGATTGGTTTGTTGAAGGTAATATTTGCTTTTTTTATGTTTTTTTACATTTTTTTTTTGAGTAGTTCATATGTTTAGTTATAGTAACTGTTAATTTATATTATCAGTACTAAAAAAGACGCATAATTATGTGAAATAAATAATCTGGAAACACCATCCTGCTGTAATTTTGTTATAATACATAATTCATTTTAATAAATTGTGGCCAAACCCCTCTGTCTACCCTAATGTGTGCGGGATGCAGCGTGAAGCTGATTAAATTTAATATTAATTTACCACAGGATATACAATCAACCCCTATAAAGATTTCCACCGCGGCTGCCGACTATTGCCTCTCCCGTATACCGGAGCATCACGGCCAGAACAAGAGAGAAGCAGTCAAAGAAAGTTTCATAAAAATCACAGATGACAGATTAATAGATGATGGGGAATTATTTGCACAGATTATGCAACATCCGGTTAGTTATTTTTTTTTTGTATTTTTAACCCAGTCGAGATTCGAACTTATGGTTCGTAATAGATGGATTCCCATTGATTGTTTTTATATATTTTTTAAATATATGCGTGAGAATATTACCTACAAGACTGAAATAATAAAGTATAAGATTTTAAATAAGTTATTTAATTTTTTTTTATGTAATAACATCATTTAAGGGTAGATACTATATATATATGTACTTTATCAAGTATATATAACATATCAAAATAAACTGCTCCTCCATAAAACTTATGAAATATTATTCATTATTTGTCCACTTCATACTGTTTATTGTGAATATGATTTTAAAAACTTAAGATGACTTACATATAAAATACTGTAACAACAAAGTTTTTCAATTTCATATAAATTCAATTTATATTTATTCTTACAGAAACAAATGAACGAAATCTCTCTAAAATCACACCTAATAGAATTAGAAGCTAAAGGCATGAATACAAGGGGTGTATTGAGAAAATTGCTTCAACAATACTGTAGAGAAGGTAATTTGAATGCTGCGAGGGAAATTGTGGATAAATGCGAGAAAGAAGGGGTTAGTATTATTTGCAGCTTCACGCCTTATCCCGCATATTAGTGACATTCCCGATAAAGCGCCCCACTCTGTGTCCATGTGTGTAATATTTTACTAGTGTTTTAGTTTTTTCAATTTATGAACAGTGTCAAGATATTCCATTCTTCAGTTAAGTGGCGGAATACTATGTCGCTATTGACTTATCAGTGTGTGGAAATGAAAATAATTACATATTAACTAAATCATTTGAATCATCTCAGAATTGCGGTCGAACCCACAAGTAGCGTTTTAACAAATAGACGCTGTTCTACTCCAGTACAAAGGCCTCAAGTATCATTTTTAAATTATATATTCAAAAATATTTAGAAGACAAACATGTATGGAATTAATGTCTATTGAATGTAATACAGGATAGCTGCCAACTAATGTAATAGATTGTACCATTGATTTTGAAAAGAGCAACTGTTGAGTTTCTTGCCGGCTCTTCTCAGCAGAACTGTCTTCCAGAACCGGTGGTAGCTTTTTGTTCATATGTTCATTCGACGATTCAAAAGTGCTTATAATAAGATTATTTGAATAAAGAATATTTTGAACTTGAATTTGAATATATTCTGCAAAAATATCTCAACAAATAAGATTCCAAAGTACGATTGCCATGCTTGCTTTACTCTGTTATAAATACTTAAAGAATGAATATTTTTTCAGATCTTTCTATCAGCCGGTATGAAAGCGTCGATATTCGATTTGCACGTCAAATTAGGTGAATTAGAATTAGCAGAAATAGCTTTAGCCGATTTAAACAAGTCTTCGCCTAATTTTACATTGGATGAATTTAAAGTTATTGATTTTGCGACTCTTATGGTGTATAGAAAGAAGATTAAAAAAGCTCTTGAATTGATAAATGAAGAGGCTAAAAAGAGGTTTGTTGTTATAATATTGATGTTTTTATTTAGCTTCTAACTGTCTTTCTGGCCTATTTTAGGACATTGCGTGTTAAGTGGCGGAATGTCAAGCTTTGTCATCTTATTAGAGTGAAGAAATGAAAATAATTCAACATTCGTATGGGAATCAAGTCACCACCATTATATGGCAGTCACACGCTGTTTCACTGCACCACGAGTGGATGTTAGCCTTGGTCTTGTTTTTTTATATTTTAATATATAAAATAATGTATAATGTAAAAACACTAAAATGTCATATTGGACGGAGAGTGGAGAACTGTTAAATAAATATTTTTTTTAATATTATAATTGTATTCATTAATTTGTATATAAAAACAGGCGTATAACAGGCGGTCGTAACATATCAATGAACTGCTGGCGTCTCCTCGACGCAGTCGCGGCACAAGGTTCCTATCCAGATACTAAAAAAATGTATGAACTGTTGACCACGTTGAGATATTGTAAACCGTCTAATATTATACTTGGGCCGTTGGTGAGAGTGCATTTGAAAAGGTACGTAGAAAGATATGAATATAGAAAATTATCATGATTTGTTTCATGATATTTTTTTATACAACATTTTTTTATATAGCGAAGTAAGGAGAAATTAATTGGTTTCTTAGTTCTCTTTTTACCCGATTTCAAGTTACTACGCGTTGAATTGTGAGTGCCGGAACCCAACGCCGCAATTTATTTTGTTACTGGAGCACAGCCGTGTCTCGCATATAGTAGATGATGAACAATGGCCTTGTCCGATATAAATAGATATAGATATTTTATATGAAATTCTTTATCGCCTAGCGGACCGAAGTGTTTGTGTTTGAAACGTCGGGTTTCCAAACATCTATAATACCAAATATCCGCTATTAATCTGGTTGAAGAGTATCTTTTAAAATAAGTATATATCGCAAAAATCAAAGATATGTTACCTTCTGGCATCATAAATAAAAAAACAAAAATGTAAACCAACAACAATGTTTTCTAGTTTTATATTAAAGTAATATGTGGAAGTATTTTTTCAGTGGCAACATAGAGAAAGCAGTCCAAGAATTCGTTCGTCTCGCAGATAAATACAACAAAACACCTCTCAAACATGAATTATTATGTAAAATATTAAGGGATATGAGTGATGGCAAATCTGAGGAGGCTTTTATAGAAAATGAGAAAAATAATGGGAAATTAAATAAATCAGTACAGACTATACTCAATGTTGATAGGAAAGTGCATGGTGCTAGTGATGTGCAGGTATTTTTTTTTAGATTGTGATAGTGTATCTACTGTCACTTTGCTTTTTCCTATTTCCGTAAAATATTTCCATATATATTTACATAGAAATACTTTGTTATTTGTAATATAATGTTATGTTCATATTTTATGTAATATTCCACCATACTCAGGTTTCTGTAGTCAGTTAAGCTAATTCAATATGGAAATTATAAATTAATTATTTAAATAAAAAAAAAAATATCAAGTAAATAAATAACATTGTACAAATTTTTAATTCTCTTATATGAATATTTTTATATATTCGGCGGAAAGTGGGAAACAGAGTGTCTTAGCACTAGGTTCCTTCTGCCTACCCTGCTGTATGCGGGGTACAGCGTGAAGCTGATTTGATTTGAATATTTTTATTACACAACTACTGACATCACAGAACTATGACTAATAATTTAAATAATTTTCAAAAAACGAAATACCATTCTCTATATTTCTTCCAGTTAACACTTATAGCGGCATTAGCAGACGTTGGTTACAAAAAGTCACTTCGAAAGCTTTTATTGGACCCTTCAATAAAGTTCCACCCGGAAGCATTACTGCGTCACTGTGAACGGTTCGCGCAAGAAAAGAAGGTGGGAGCCTTGGAGATTATAGTGGAAACCGCCAAGGATCTACGCCATGTCGACGTGGAGGCGATATGTAATTTGATATTGGACGTTTTCCGTAAGTTTTTGGCTGTTTTTTTGGTTTGTTTGGTTTGGGCATATTGTGAATATAGGGGCAGAATGATAAGTTCGTTACGTTAAGTTAAAATGTTTTTTTTTTGCTTCACCTTGAACGGCGGGTAGAAGGAACCTAGTGTTAAGACACTCTGTTTCCTATTAAAACACTTCCATTCCCCCTATTTTTCGCCGAATTTTTGAGACGTTGCGTGTTCAGTGGCGTTACTTGTGTGAGGAATGAAAATAAGAAATATTTCAATCCCCAAGTGGGAATCTAACCCACAACCGTCGCGT
The DNA here is from genome assembly GCA_000313835.2 of Heliconius melpomene melpomene. Classification (NCBI taxonomy): domain Eukaryota; kingdom Metazoa; phylum Arthropoda; class Insecta; order Lepidoptera; family Nymphalidae; genus Heliconius; species Heliconius melpomene. The sequence continues at coordinate 524,381 of HE669460.1, read as the reverse complement.
TTACAGTCGCACGACTTGAGTTATTCACTATATTAGACTTGATTTATTTTTCTAATCTAATTCTATTTTTCTTATAGAACGCGACGACAAGTGTCAAGAGGCTCTGTCCCTGTGGTATACAATGCAGGAAAATGAAATAACACCTTCACAAAAATTCGTGAAGAACATATGTTCTCTATGTAAAGCTAATAACAAGCAAGTACCGTCTGAACTTTCCATACTTTTGGATAAACAAATTAAATCTAAATTAGTTATATAGTGCAAAACTGACTTATTTTTTAAATGTTAAATAGATTAGTACTGTTGTTTAGTGAATTGTAATTCTTTCAAGTCCTTATTTGTACTCAGAGAATGTACGTGTGAAAAAATTTGCATGGAAATAAATTTAATGCAGTGATGTTTTACATGTTTTGAAAGATGATTGCTAAATGTATGTAAATTGTTAGTAATATCTGTGATATTGTTTATTACATAATATTATAGTTATGTTACGTCTTTTATTTTTTATCGTACAAATCCGTTTTGTATATTATTGCCCCTCGATACGCTTGAAGCACAAGCGTGTGACTGTGAACGGGTATGGGTTCCATTCCCACTCCGGGAAGTGAAATATTTGATATTTACATTTCCTAGAGAGCGAAACCAGTGGGATGACAGGGCAAAATGCGGCGTTGAATTCTGCCACTCAACAGGTTTTCTCTACCTATCCTGCTAGGCTATCGTGAAACTTCCTTATATTTACATATGGAACATAGATTTATATTTTCCTGTGTTATTCTAGGTACGAGTTAGTAGAAAAAAAACTAAGTTCATTTAGAGAAAAAATGTAATTGAAATATTTAATTAAGCATACAAACATTTCACACAATATTTCACACATATTACAATGTTAATAAGTTTTATTATTATTAAGATCTTCAATAAGTTTTTTGTTTAAGGCAGCAATTTCATTCATGGCCTCTTTTTTCAGTGGTTCATAGTCCGCTTTTAAAGTTATAGATGCGATGTCTTCTTCTAGAATGGTCTTCCTACTTTCTAGTTGTGCTAATTCCTCCTCAAGACTGTTTAATTTGGCATACATTTCATTTCCGTCAAGACTTTCCTAAAAAAAAAATAATTGATCAAGTGATATAGTTAGTGAGTGATAGGTATTCAGGCATTTGAGAAAAATATTTTTAAAACAAGTATGAGCCCGGTCGTGGCACGGGAGCACAAGCGTGCGACTGAGTTTCTCTACTCAACATTCAACTTCAGAATTCTTACAACGGAACGGATTATCTTAATACTAGGTTATCAGGTACCCAGTTTTTTTCGAATAACTGATAATTAAGTAATATATGTATTCTATACTAGGGGCGCGAACCGGAACTGAATTTTGACTCGCTGCGCTCGCAAAATCTCGGTAGTGTTAACATGTTGAGCGAAGCGAAGATTTTTTTTTTCGCCTAAAACCATCTACGACATGGTCATATCTATATGTTTGCAAATTTTTATCTCAAACCGTTCGGTCAAACCGTTTGGGAGCCTATTGATGACAAAGAGTGTAAAAAGTCTCTCGCTCCGCTCAATAAAAAAAATTATATATTTAACTAAATATTTAGTAAAATAAAGATTTTTTTATAGAAATAAAAACTCACTCTTAGTTACTTATGTTAACAATAACAAGAATGTTAATAAATTATATTTTTGCATTTATTACCTGTAGTTTTTTAAGCTTATTCGAAGCTTCTATAACTGCGCTCTCAGTTGGTGCTAATTTTTCTTTCAGGATTTTCGTTTCGCTTTCCAGAGCCTTCTTTTGCTCCTCTCCTAATAAAGCGGAATATTTTTTTCATTAATTTAAAGATTGTTGTACATTTAAGTTTAGTATTAGTATTAGTTTATCGGTTATTGGTCCAAATGTTTGCCATTTTTTAAGATAAATGTATGAAAGGCAAAGATGTCAATAAAACCAATGAAATTATTAAACATCAGTTAAATAAACACAATTACACTTAAAAAAGACTTAAAAACCTAAAACGTATTTAATAAAGTTTTACAAATGTAAATTTTAATAAATTTAAACTATAATAAAAACCTTCATCTCTCAGCTTTTCCAAATCAGATAATGTCACAAGTTCTCCTTGCATGACGCTTGTTTTCTCCGGAAGAGTTTGTAATTCTGTTGCGAGACGCTCACGCGTTGCTTCCACCTGGATTATTATACAAATATAAGAAAATGACAATAAAATACTAGGATACTTTTATTTTATTGATTCTTTAACATTATTTACTCTATGTAACACTAGTTAGTTTAATATAGCCTTTCCAGATGGACTGGCTAATATAAGAATAAATTTTCAATGTGAACCAGTAGCCTCTCAGATTAGCGTGTTTCACCAAACAAATTCTTCAATTTTATAATACATTATTTTGTATAGATTAAATAGGAACTGTTTCTAAGTTTAATAAGATAACGCAAAAAAGTAACTGAAACATCTTTAATATTACCTTTTTTAAATTAGCTTGAAATCTTTCGTAGTCTTTAGTCAAAGTTTCAACTGTCTTCTTACTATCATCATAAAAGGTCGAATAACCTTCTCGTTGTTTTAATGAATCTATTTCACTTAAATCTAGATCTATATTAGAACTGCTGTGTTCTAAGGCAAATACTATATCTTTTTCCAATTGATCGATCTTTTCTATTTCCTTTTTGAGATTATCCTCGTAGGTAGACATAAAAGCGTCCATGGTTTCTTCTCTTTTCTTCAATTCTCTGTATTTTTGGTGACGTTCTGAATTACCCTCCTCGAGGTCCTGCGATGATAATGAAGTGGATAAAATTTATGAGATAATTATATATTTGTAGGTAGATATAGTCTGGTAGGACCAAAGTGAGCTTTACATTTGTGTAAGTGTTCATATATAGTGTAGGTGTAACGTCGGTAATTTACTGCTTTTAGACTTACACCTCTTGTATTGATAGCAGCGTTATATATTTTCTTAACATTTTATTTTTGTATTGGATTTACTACATGTTAAAGATTGGTGGCATTATCTCTGTACAAAAACGCAAACATGTATGTGAGCAAGCAGTTAATTATCTTTTAGTTCTTAAAAGATTGTGAATACAACGCTGTTCTTGTGAACAGTGGATCGATTTATTAGCAACTCAAATGACACATCAGACGAAACTTAGGAAAATTACGAGAAAGCAATATCCAGTGTAGAACAATTGTTATATTTTTATGTATGATTTTCTTATTTATCTTTAATAGTAAAATTTACTTTAAAACTATTTTTTGTCTACATTTTTAGAGAGGCTCACACCAATACAAAACTCAGCTTAAGCTTAGCGTAGGTATTACATAGGCTTAACATAAGTAACTAGGAGTGAGTAGCAAAAACTAACTTTTGCTTTTGTTATTAGGTATATCAAAAAAAAGTTAGATGGCGAAAATAATAAATATTTACTTGTTCAGCTTGTTCTATATATTCTTGTACTTTTCGAATCTGGTCTTTAAGATTAGAAGCATTGCTGTCCAAAGATGCTATAGCTGCATTATCTTCACGCACCTTAAAAAGGGGTTATCTTAACATTTTTTTAACTTAATAAAAGTTTAGCAATTTAAAATAGTATCTATACGATAGAACTTAAATTTTATAAGGTTTCACTTAAAGTACCTATCATTTTGACCCTCTTACTTGTTGTAAAAGCTTCTCTCTTTCTTCTTGAGGATCCAAACGATTGTTAATTTCGTTTTTTAAATTATCACGCTTCTCTTCGGCTGATGCAAGTCTACGATGTAACTCCAATAAGTGCATTTTAATCTGAAAAATATGTATTGAAAAACATTTTAAATGTGAAATTAACTGTGGCTTATTTCAGCACTTATTATTTTGCACCACTCTATATAATTCTGAAAAATGCTTTAAATACTTTCAATTCTGGAAAATATAAAATAGTATAAAAAGGTTACCTGAGAACCAGATATTTCTTTAACGAATTCTCCTTTTTCCCTATTCAGGTGATCCATTTGTTGCCTTGTTTGTTCTACTTCTTCACGCAGAGTCGAAGCTGTCGCTTCCAGTTCATTATACTGTTCTTTTTGTTCTGGAGTCATTTCTGATAGCAGTTTCGTTATAGTTGATTGCTCCTATGTTAATAAAAAAAAACATGCTACTGTACTGATTTATTCTTGTAACGGAGACAGCCTCCAGAGAGTTGCGTAGCGCCACAACGCCAGACTACTAACACGATGATTTTGGGTTTGATTTCCACGAATGGATTTTCATTTTTTCGCTTTGGTAATAACTTGCCACAACATGCAATGTCTCGGAAATTAAACAAAATAAAAAACGGAACGGTCACTTTTTACCTTATCCATTTGCTCTCTTAGTTGGCGTAACTGATTTTCTTTCCTCTGCTTTTCTATGAAAACTTGTTCAACTTCTTCTTGTAATTTCTTGTTGCTCAATTCAAATTCCCTTGTTTGCTCTTCTACGGACTGTTTCGACGCTTCACCATTTGCTATCCGAATAGCTGTATTGTAGTCAGCTAATCTGCCTTGTAGATCTAAAATATAACATTATAGAATATAACATTATATTGAATATAACATTATAGAAATATAAATCATATTTTTTTTAGCTTTACACTTACGTCTGAGAAATGAGGACTGCCTCTCTTATACTCACAAAATATAACGTTGACGAAGATGTTTCAATTACAAGAGAGTGACATCGAGTTTTAATTTTGCGGTTAATCGTTATTTTATAATAAGCAGAAAATGGATATATAAATGATATATTTTCTTTTCCTGCGCCTATATGACGCAAGACCCGTGCGACGATAATTCTATTACTCGATGATGATAAGGATTATATAAAACATCATTTACCCGTCAACTCTTGCGCCAGTTCCCTAACCCTTGTCTCATAATGTTTCTTAGCAGACTTCTCCCTTTCCCCTGCCTCTGCTTTCTCCGTTAGTCTCGCAATTTCGGCCTTCATTTCTCTTACTTTTACTTGCATCAGCTCTTCCCAATAACGTTTGTCCTGCAGATGTCGTGTGCGGAACCCTCTTGCAGTACTTGTTCGAAGACCCGAAATGCCTTGTTGAGTTATCGGTCTGTCGATCTGAAGAGATTGCAAAATAAACTTACTGGAAACTGGCAAAAGAAAGTGTCTTAATATTAGGTCTTATCTGCTTACCCTGTTATACAAGAAATATAATGAATCTGCTTTAAGTATACCGTGCTTGAGTTGAAAAAATATTGGATAATAATCTTACCATAGAAAACCCAGTCATAGAAGAAGACTGCTTGTTCGCAGTGGGCGGTGCTGGGCCAAAGCCCGCTGTCCCCATGCGGGAGGCAGTGCTTCCTCTATATGCTGATGTTGGCCTCATTGTTCCGCTTCTGTGAAATAATCACGTTTTAAAAATTATTATTAGAGGTATTAGTAGTGGAACGCACATTTTAAACGATGCAGATATATTGAGTGTGTAATTATATATGTATAGTTAGTATAGTTTAATCGATATTCAAAGAAGTCCTTCACAATAACAAAATTTATAATAAATATTAAATTTTTCTTCAATTAACCAATTCAAAGCTACAATAATAACGAAATAATATTTACTATTTACTTTCTTTTCACTTACCTGGATAAAGCAGAGCCGTTATTTGTATATTCTCTGAAGCCTCGTCTTGAGACTGGGCGCGGCACATCTGCCCTCCGCCCTGTACTAACACGCTCTGAATCCTCGGAAAAATCCATAACCACTTCAGCTAATTAATTTTTTTCACATCCAATGAGAAGGAATACATTAATATTGTGTATAATACGTTCACGCGCAGTAGCTATGTTGTTTGTACGTTGCTATGGTAACGTTATATACGACAGGTTAAGTTAGGTTAGAAATTTGATGGTCTCTATGGTACCTTTATACATTTGATCAAAACATTTAAATCCGTTTATTTCAGCTGGCAAATGATATTTAAAATTTAAAGAAATTTCACGAAATTTTTAGTAGTATTTTTTTTTTGATATTTATGAGAAAATGAAAGGAAATGTCTAAAATAGTACGTAGTATCTATCGATTTGAAATTTGTATTCATAATTTTTAAAAAGTAAAGCTAATTGGGAAAAAAATCAGATTTCTGTAGGCGAATGTTTTATTCATTGTATAATTAGTTATTTATTTAATGTGTGAGCTACAAATGTTTAAATTCATAAAAATTTTATTGGCTTTATAACCAATTTCATAACTGTAATTTTCACTGAATAAATCTATGAAGCAGGTTAGACAAATAAAACATATATATTGAAATAATTGTATATTGATTTGATTCTTACAAATTGCTTAAATTTTCTTAAATTAGGTTACAGAATAACCAACACCCTACGTTACATTATGTATGGATGTTGATAAACTAAAAGTACACTCGTCAACAATAAATTCATATAAAAATAATAATTTATTCACATTATAAAAATATATATTTATATTTCTTTTAATAATTACGTAACACATGTTGACGATTTTACTTCAAATATATGTATTGAAGAGAATATAACGCCGAGTAGTAAGTATTTAGAAAAAATATATAGAATGTTGTAGTAAGAAAGTCTTTAAAAATAGTAAATGATGAATACGAGTATACCTGCACTATAAACATATAGTATCAGGCTCCAGGCAATTCTACAGTATAATTATTCTAAAAACATTATATAAAACAGAATGGTAACCTGTCTAGCACCGAAATTATTTCATTTGAAAAATCTAATAAAATCATAACACGAATAATTCGAATTTTGCTTTTCTTATAATTTTCGAGTCAGGTGTAACTAAAAACTTATATATAAGTATACCTAAATATTGACATTATAAAAGTACAAAACTGTCAATACATTGTACAAAATTACTTCTAAATATAAGTATACTTGAGTATTTATAAAATATTCGTATTGAGAATAGCAGAGTCATATGGTTCAATTATTTTAACACTTAATGTACTTAGATGTACATAGAGAAAAGAAGAATACTTAACTATTTACAAATTTAAGAAACATTAGAAATAATAGCTAGAATTTACAAGTTATTTATCAATAAATTCATTAAAAAATTATAAAAATAGTAATTCTTCTGATTTTGTTCAAGAATCTATTAAATCCGATCCATAGTTTCTTTTGCATTATTTTTAAAATCCAACCCTGTGCTGACTAGGATTGACACTTTATCTTAAGAATACTTAACTTTAAGTAAATTAAGTAATTTTGTAACTATCACCACCGAATGACGAAAATGAAAAGAAAATGGCGTCAAAATGTGAAAGTTACAAAATCATAACGTTTAAAACGTATATAAATATGTATATTGGCAGTGATTATTGAACGTAAAGCACTTAAATTCACATTACGATTACAAAACTATGCTACTTGGGTAAACACATTAATCGTTTATTTTACAAAGTCGAGTCGAATAAGTCAAATACACAGTAAATTATGTTGATAATTTACAAAAAAATATATTTACAGTTTGATACGATCACTTCAAACAAACAATATTTGTTGCAAACTCGATATCGTTATCTATTCTTTTTAACACAAAAAAAACGACAATTTACACACCTAATTACTATATAAGAATTTCTCATTTACAGACAGTTACATATATTATATTAAGAACATTAATAAAAAAGAATAGAACGATATAAAATTTATTATAATATCAAACAATCGAAGTGATATTACCAAAATTAGCCCAAATATTTCTGTTTTTAGTCCCATTCCCCTATGAACATGTGACGCGCGTTGGGCGCTGGCGGGGGCGGGAAGCGGCCGGGGACGGGGACGGGCAACCTGCCGTACACTGCGTAAGGGTCGTAGGGATCACCATCTGCAATTAAGTGTTAAATTATGTTAATATGAAAACTATGAGGCCGGTAGTGGCGTAGGGGCACAAAGTGTGATTGTGAATGCAACGAGTAGTAGGTTCCCGCTCGAATAAGTGAAGTATTTAATATTTTCATTTTTTCGCTCTGGTGTAGAGCGCGACGTTGAGTTGCGCCGCTCAACATACAATACCTCCAGAATTCGGCGGAAAACGGGAAAAGGAGTGTCTTAACTCTAGGTTCCCTCTACTATCTAGTTGCCATTAAACACTATGAATGACATCACGGCTAACTCTTCTTAATTTTTATTATAACACAAATTAAAATAAAAACTAAATTTGGGAAACAACATCAAGTTAAATTTTCAGAAAAAAGTGTATATTGTTTATATAATTGTGCGTTAAGAGTGAACCGTGTATAAAAGTAAAATAGATATCATGACATTTTGGATGATTTATGCATGCTATCATAAAAGAAAACTAGCAGCATGCATATATTTAATAAAATAATATTTATCATATAAAAATTATTATTAAATAACATTGTTGAATGTTAATAATTATCAAATCCAATTGTGAAAATAAACGCTTAAAACGGTACAATTAAATTATTAAATAGCTCATTTAATAATATTAAATTACTTTTATTAAATGTATAATAATTTTGTAATTTTTATATTAAATTGTACTAGTATTAATTATAACATGTTAATATAGTTTGGTTGTTCGGAGGATTGCAAAACAAAGTCCGATTTAGGACGCACACGATCACGAACTTATGTGGGCACGCTGTACTCGTATACAACAATTGTACCTTTTCAACTTGTGAAGTAATTTTATAGTGTTTATTTTTTATGCTTTACGAGGTATTCCGCATGTAGCAGGGTAGACAGAGGGCACTAAGTGTTAAGACACTCCGTACCCCACCTTCCGCTGAATCGAACCCAAAATCGTTGTGTTTAAAGTCAACTCGCTTATGTCATTGCGCCGACGACGACTGCCTCAATAGTGATTAAAATGTTTAGAAATTCTAATGTTTATATAAGAATTTGAATTTATTTTATATAGCATTGTCATATTTATGGCATTATATGCCATAAATGGATTGGTATCATTTTATTTTCTTGGAACAATGAAATTTTTATATCAAAATAATATTTATAGTGTATATGTAATATTTTTCCTCTTAATCTTCGTTAATGATTACAATAAAGTTTGTAATACTTAATCAGCTAAATATTTTAAGATTTTTTTTTTTTTAAATATTATTATAATATAATATATTAATATTTATTCATTTTATTAATTATTTTTTGTTGCTTTGGTATTTACTCCTATGATTATAATAAAAATGGATGAAGCGAAGCCATGTTCAAGTCCAGCGACGGTCTGATGTCGATGTGATCTCATGTAATGTTTTATATGAAAAAAAAAAGATTATTGGGAAATAGGATGGGACAAAAGATTTGGCCTTGCAGATCGAAGCGATTTTTTTAGTTAGGATAGTAATAAACATTAAAAGAATATTTTAAGCAGTCGGAATAGATATTCTTGATAAATATAATAGTACTGAATATATTACTTTAGTTATAAATTAGAAGGAAACAGTGATCGATAAATCTTATGATAATGAAATATTAAATATAAGAGTAGAAATATTAAATATAGACTATAATCCAAAAATAAACTAGCAATGTATTAAAGGTAAAGTGTAAGAAATTCGATAAACTAAAGTGTATCAGAAATAAATAAATAAATAAATAAATAAAGTGAAGGTCAAATAGAAACGGTATAACCAAGCGTGATGCGTGCTACCAGAGCCGAAGGACCGACTTAGTCGATTTTACCATAGCATTATTAGGAATTGAGTGGAAGTACTTTTAATTTGAAAAAACTAACCGGTGAAAGGACACAAACGTGTGAACCAACTAAGCATGAGGCGTGCCAAGCGAAGTGAATAAAAAAGGGGGGTAAATACCAAGATTGTAGCGTAGATTGTATTGATTAGTTAGCGGGGCTGCTGTATCACTAGGGGCCGACGTTCCCTGTTGGGATAGAATTGATACATGAGCTTCTCTTTTCTGGGACGGTACGCACCGATTCCACTTTCATATGAACGTGCGTGCCATATGGGGGCTTGAATGGGGACGAATGGGGGGTGGAAGGGTCCCTGTTGGACCACGCTGTAACGCTTGCTCGGCACTGGTGTCTCCTTTAGAGTGAGGCGTTCTGTCATCGCTGGGAGCACGTGCTTGCCTGTGGCCTTCACGAAGTTGGGCACACGCGCGCGAAGTCCACAGTAGTAGGGGTCATCTGGAAATAGAATTTAAAGCAAGTTAGATTGTTTTAAAATGTGCTATTAGTTGTTATTGTAAAGATCACATTAAGTGATTTATATAATAAAATTTATAAATTACTTAAAATTGCGGGTAGTCAACAGTTTGTGCCATTATATACACATAAACAGCCTTAATGCCTTTGCCCATATTTAAGTATTATAATTCCTAAGTAATACTTAAATTCCACATAAGACAATGCGACGTATCAAACTATTATTATTTACTAATCTATCCAGCAGCATGTCACACGTTTTTAGTCATTATTTATTTATTACTTGAAAAAACATTTGTGAATGTTAATAATATATAATCTGCATCTCATTAAATCCTCGTTGTTTATAACGTCTATAGTCTATACGCAGGATAAACATTTTATACTAATAAGTATTATATTCGTTTGTAAAATTAGGAATTCAAAGTACCTAATATTAGACTCTTAGTATAATACACAGGTAACATTTAACGTTTCAGTCAGTATCTTTCCCACGAACGATTGTCAAATCAAAGATAATTGCATTACCTTTTAAGTCTCGTATAGTTTACTGTCAAAATATGTTTAATGTGCTTAATTGTAGAATTAAAAATTATATGTAGAAATATTTCTTCCTGAGTCCAGTTTTCTTATTTTTTACGCATTTTCGTATTTTTGGGTAAGATTAGAGTAACTACATCGTTTCCAATATTTATCCTATTCAAAAAATGCTTACAGTCAAAATTCAATGTATCATTTTATTTAGTTTAGCTTAGTTAGCTAAGCCAAAAGAAAGAAAAAAATAAAAAAAAACTAAGTAGAATCAGAAAATAATCACAAACATGGCGTCAAAAAGCCCCAACTGCACCAAAACCACGCTAAACTTTCGATAGAAATATTTACAACATAAAAAAAAGACAAAGAACGCGTGCACTTTATGTTCCGCATCCTACGCCCGCAAAGAACCGTCTATTTAAATATCAAGGATATGCCCAAATGTCAGCTGGAGGTTGCGAAAGAGTATTGTCTGGTAACCTCTGCTCTCCTCCATCTGTGACATTTGGGGCAAACGTGAACTTATATCTGCAACCACGTCATATACTGCACGCGTAAAATTAATTGATTTTCAATACTTATTTATTGTTATACTCGTTAATATATTACTAGTTATAAATCACGGTTGCCGTCTACAGATAGTAGAACAAAAGTTAATTACAATATGTGAATGAAAAATAATGAAATCTACGCATTATGGTACAAAGGAAGGTAGGTATCTGTTTCTATGTAATGGTTATCGGATCGCTTCTCAATCTGAGAAACATATATTTTTATATCGTGCATATTTTTACTAGTTCAGCAATGGAATCAATATCCAAAAATAGAATAATGTATGAAAATCGAAAATAAAGACATAACAAAAATCATTAGACCATTATTATTTCTATATAATATAATATATCTGGGCGATATTTCACACGTTCTGTCAAGTAAACGGTAATCCCATGATGAGATCACGGGCTCAGATCAGGTGGATTTTACATCTATTTATGTAACATGACTTGCTTATCAAATGTCCACCTACTTAGTATTCTTACACGGACGTTCAAGATTTGACATAAAATACAAATTAAGCTTCGTTATTACAGAATTGTAAGTAATATTGTATGTAGGTCACACATCTGCTCCCACAGGTATCGGTAGAGGTATGGTTTTTGAAAAAAATACCACTTAAAGCCGATACAATATGTTTAATTATTTTTTATTGAAATATTTACAGTAAAGCTTGGCCTTGAAACCGAATGAGCAAAATTTAATAAGATTAAACTCGACGATAAATGACGATATATATAAATCTTTATATTTAATATAGGCGTATTACATTGAATCAGTATTTTGTAACTGCTAAATAATCTATTTTTTGAATCGATTCCTTTCAAATTATGTTTAAGCCTATGTAGGTATTTATTCATTTCTGAATGTTTGTATTTATTTGTTTTTTTAGCATCATTCGTTTATATTTTATTTATATTGTTCGATTATTAAACGATTTCAATTTACTTATTAGGAAGTTAGATATTCATGTAGGCGCCTTTGCTAATCAACATACAATATATACATATAGAAGTGCTATAGAAGTCAACTTGTAGGATGCAATACGGTGTAGGCGATCAAAATGTTACTAAAAACTGGGTCCTTTGCTCCATACACTTAGAGCTTTCCTAGCTGAAAAACTTCGATTTGCGCACATCGCATTTCTTGAAGACAATTTATTACCTTGAAATAATTAATGCAACTATTGTAGAACTATTTTTTTCGTATCTCCTGCTAAAGTTAATTAAATCCCACAATAGCTCCGCAAGTTTAGTGTTTTGTGTTCCTAATTTAATGAGCGTTCCAAGTATTTTAATTAGGGACCAAAATGTCTTGCCTATTTTATGTAAAAGGTTAAATCTCGGATACTCACAGATAATGGCGTTGACAAAGATATTTTTAACATAAACAAACCTTTAAAGGGGATTTTATAAAAATATTTTGAATAATTCTAGTACTATAGCAATAGAAAAAAATATATGGCTTACCGTATTTCTTGTTATCTTTTCCTTTATCTGACTTTCCTCTCGGGAACTGCGTTGGGACGCGTTCATTAACTTCAATGTCATCGTAATCCGGCTGTGAAACAATAAATAAAGATATTTCATTAAGATTTAAACATTTTTTTTCTTATTGTATTAATTTGTTTGACCAAAAAACAAAAGTCCACATTATCCCTTGAAGGTTAAATGCAACAAATCTATTTTCTTTTATCTTATTTAATCTGATCATATTCCTTAAGCGATAAATCTTTCTAGACTTCGAATCGAGCTAACTCTCTTTAATAAACAAGTATTGAAATGTTTCAAAGGGTAATATAATAAACAGCGTCACTTTGATTACGCTATTGGAACACACAGAATTGTATTAAAACCAGATTGTTTGTAGCAAAACGTGAAAAAACATTTAAAGTAATGCGTGGGTACGGAGAGTCAAGTACACCTTATCTGCTTACAAGGTAAAACGAGATCAATGGAGAACTTATGTTGATACGACACTCATATTGTAGGGGAGACTTATTGACTTAAACAAATGTTCGCCACCCCGATTTCACTATACTTTCGTAGTTCGTTTAGAAATTGTAGTCGCTTTATATAACGTTAATGGATATGCAGTCACTTCTGCTGAACTAATCGCTTATTATTTCACTTTTAACGTATTTATCGTTATTTTCCTGACTTTTGACTAATAATTTAAGATATAAAAATTACGAAACTAAAATAAAAATGCAATTTAACTATAATTTCTGCAACAATTTCTATGCAAATTATAAATACATCTGAAATCTTCAGATCGGAATCAGTTAAATCGATTTCTATTGTTATCTATAGACTGACACGAATACGCATTGAATTAATAATAAAAGTAAGCAAAGGAGACATTCCAGATCTTTGTCATGTCATAGCAATGCTATTTGGATAAAGCAATAAAAAGGCAGAACTTCACGCCTACTGACATTCATCTTTAGCGGCAATGATATCTTTGATATTATCGATATACGTTCCACCTTTGTTAACTTAAATGGATTAAATGTATATGATTTTTTCAGTCAGAATTGACCATAATATATGGTACATGGTTTTGATTTTCACAATAAAATGATCTCTCTTTGATCGATCTTTTTATTATATGATTTGTTGATATTTGAGCCGGTAATTCAGAATAACGAATAGATTTGAGGAACAAAGTTAACAGTTTCTTTAAAACGTTATTAATATATCTTAAATGTATTTAAAATAATAACAAAACTTGGGAGATTTTTAAATTAAACCTTTTTAGTTATTAGTTCATTTCGTTAAATCATTCACCCAACTACCGTGTGCTTCTAATTACCAAATGAAAAAAAAACACAGACTGGTACAACTACTGGAACGCCATACTTTTATATAGACATCTATAAAAAGATATCTAATGTCGGATTATTAGATGAATTCCGAACTAACAGGCGTTAAATGACTGAACTTTCACTTCGGCTCGAGCATACTGCATAACGTTATTGGGTCTTGATGAGTTTGGTAAGAAATTTCTATTAATAGATATGATTGTGAGTATAGTATATACTATATTTACCTATATATTATAACATACATGCTGTGTATTAAGATTTTATAAAAAAAAACAATAGCAAAGTTGAAAAATATTTTTTTTTCTCAAAAAGCAGAACAGACAAGTGGAATCCAAAATTAAGACACTCCGTTCTCCACTTTTCTAAATGATTTAAGTGACATAATGTGGTGGAACTCAACGTCGCGCATCACCTCGTTACCAGAGCGAGGAAATGAAAATATTAAAGATTTCATTTTCTGGGTTTGAAATCAGACCCACAACCATTTGTCGCAAGCTTGTGCCTTTGCTACACGACTAATTCTCAAAGATAAATTGACATTGGATATATTCTATTATTCTTCAAATAATCTAGAAAGTTTCAACTGAAATTTATGAACCAAAATGAATATCATTGTTGTTTTTTACAATTTTGGTTTCAAGTAAAATTATCTTATTTTTTTATATTACAGATATTATCAACCAAAGTCGAAAACTGAGTTAATATAATATACAAAATTCATTATTCACGTCGAGGCACTTCACAAAATCACTTTGCGTAAATCGGTCCTTTATCAATCTATATATAATACATTAAATGTCCCTTTTATTTTAAAATTCCTCTTCATTTATAATTTTCATTCGGAGGGTCAAGGTTTGATTTCCATTAAAAGCATTTGTGATTCACGACGCTGATGCCAGTTTAAGTGATTTGTATCCAGCTTCGCATTAAAGATTAAGGATTTAGAAGCTTTTTACATATGACAAGTAGTTGATAACTTATTTCAAGTGCCAATCTGCGTAATAAATTTGATATGAAGTTTGTTAGCGAATAATTGGAATTACTTTGCAACGCACGAAGTGAAATCGTGGATTTATTTTAAGCAAACGTTATCAAAAGTCATAATTTTGTTCTTAATATAGTTCTTTACATATAAGATCGTGATAGACTAATTACGTGGCGTTAGATTAATGTATATTCAATATTGTGATAACTTGAAATCTTTATTATATGCTGCAATACAAGTTAAATGCAAGCAGATTATTACTTTTCTTCAAAGGCAGACTATGCAGGGGGAGTAGTATTACAGAGATACTTTGTTATTTACGAGAAATAGGGGGCACAGTAGGAAACGTTGACGTTGTCGAAGACATTGCATCTTGAGTGGCGAAACTCACCGCTTTATTAATTAGAGCGAGTAAATAAAAATAATTAAAAAACCACCGAACAAAGATCGCACCCAAAACTATCGCATTTAGATTGAGAGAGCTGCACCACTGCACCAAGAAGGCCTAAAAAACAAGCAAAAGAGAAAATAATTGCTATAAACTGTAATAATCTTAAACATTATTCATCAAAGTAGCGAAGTAAAATTACGTTATTACATGAAATATTGCGCTAGAGTGGCAATACGAGTATAATCATTGTGAGAATTTAAAAGGCTTTACAATGAAAAAAACACAGACAAATTGATTTAAAAATACATTACAAACTAAACAGTGGCAACGTGGATAGCAATAAAGATAATGTAATTTTCACTATAACAGAAATAAGATTACACGGTCAGTCTGTAACCGCATCTAATATATAAGAAATTGGGCATTATGTGTGTTTGTCGGTTACACTTTAATAATCCTTGGTGTGAACGGTTTCCATTAAACGTTATTAAACCTAGTTGAAGGGCGGCGAGCGCTCTTGATAAATCGTGATTGCAATATGAATAAAATGTTATGGTATAGAAAGGAATTGTTACAACAAATACAATATATGTGAATCTGTAAATCAAATAAAAAAATATTTTTAAAGGTTATATTTCCAAATAATTTTGTGTTTGTGTGCGTACCTACGTCACTAAATACGATAACTACTTTTTTTTAGTTTCACGCTTTATTCAAGATATAGCGGGGTAAGCGGGCTGTAGAGAGACTGTTGTTTCCGTTCTCCGCTTTCCGTCCGTATTTAAGACACTGCCTGGTGAGTGGCGGAACTTAACATCGCTAGTTGTATAATGGAGCGGTGAACGCTCTTATAGGGCAGTTCATTCGTAGAGCAGCGATCATTTTTCATTTTTTAACATCATTAGTCATTATAATGTCTTTATAATTAAGTTTTTTTTAAGTGATTTATGAAGTTGCCAGTGTAATATTTAATATTTGAAAGCATTATAAATGTAGCATAATCAATAAATACCAGAATACGAGTATGTCACAATAAAAATCAAATCTAAAATGTCTTTGGACAAACCCTTTTACACTCCTCCGCGTTCGTTTAAGCAGTGTGTAGGATTTGAAATTTCAAGCCCCTGTTGCGTTCAGCTAAATGATAATTACTAAGATATTTTGTATATTTAACTACGTTTAAAACAAAAAAAAAATACCTTAGGAATATCGGCTGGTCCGTAACCATTTTCCCTAGGAGGTAGATTGGGAGGCTTTTCACCTCTCCTCTGTCCCATTTGCATCATCAGCTGTTCCCTGGTTGCGGCTACAACACCATGGCCATTATTTCCATTATGACCATTATGGCCATTGTGACCATTGTGGCCATTGTGGCCATTATGACCATTATGGCCATTGTGACCACTGTGGCCGTATCCACCGGAACTGCCGCTAGATCCTGATCCGTTAGCGTTAGAACTGGCAATGCTGTAGGGATCCTCATCAGGTATAGGGATGCGTGGTCTGTTCTTGATGTCCATTGGTCTTTGAACTGTTGACAAAAATATTTAATATTATTGACAGTTTTTTCAATTAAATTTAAATAAAACATATATCATATTTAAAAATATTCTAATTTATTAGTATCTATTAAATTCTAATGTTATAAAAATAATATTTGTAATATATACACTTTAATAATGAAGAGTATTAAAAAGTGCAAAAATTGAAGCACTGAAACAGGCTACAATGTGTGTAGTTCGAAGGAAAAATTACAAAAATAAAAATATATGAGCTGACCTATAATTTAAATAACGATTCTTTTTATGTCCTCTTTTAAATTCTAAATTTAGTTTAGAAACAAGTATAAGCTAAATTAGTCTACCGAAAAGACTGGATATAAGATTGAAATTGATTTCATGACCTTTACTGCAGGTAGTTCCATAGCTCCAAGTGTGCCAATTTATAACTTATGTTTCAAAATTAAACCTTGCAAGTTTTGTTTAGGACGATTTCAAACAGTCTAGATTCGATCGAAGGTTGACTCGAATATATTATTTAATATTAAAAAAATAATATTTAAAATGTACATAAAAATTGTCATTACGCAAATTAATATGTAATTTATTCAGCAATTAAAAAATATGAATTCGATGAATGGATTTGCCGAATGTATGTCAAGGATTTTGGTGCATATTTCTAAACTTATTTATAAAGATCAAGTCCAAATCTGGTATAAAAATAAACCGAAAAAAAACAGCAACACGCTTTTTCCGCATAGCAGGATAAAGGAAACATGCCAACTATTTTAGAGGCAATGAAATTATTTTAAATATATACTCTCCCGAGTGGGGATCGTCATTCTTATCAGAGTCAATGCGCCAGGATGGTGCTAAAAAGAAAAATAAAAAGATATATCTGGTCTATCATTATCAAAATAAAAAAAAAATCTTTGAACTTTATATTTATTATTAATTATATATGAATACTAAAGATAACAGGTTAAAACAATTCTGTTAATAATAAAACGTCTAGTGGATCATATTATCTAACACTTTATGCATTCAGATAGCATTTTGCAATCGACCCGAACGTAGGTAACGTCGTGATGCAGCGATCGGATGGCAATCACTCGCCACGACCAGAACCTACGACGGTAGGTTGTGCGACGGTAAAGGTCGTACAAACTAATATAGGTATTCGCATTTAACACCAGCTGTTTATGAGCTTTTAAACCTAATATATTACTTATACCGCTACTAATGTTTAATAGCAGTAATAACAAGCCTAGATAGAAGTTTCTAGAAATCCAAGGAAATGTTTGCGAAAATTGAACGTCGCTAATGTTGAGAAATCGTTATTATATATGAGTACATATCAAATTACATTTAAATTACTTATTCGTTTATTGACTATTCCACAATTTCGTTATATATTTATGAAACTTGGAATTTGGTGTGTTCGTACGTTTATCATCGTCATTTTAAATTAAATCGAGTGAGACAGCGGAAATCACTTAAAAGATTTAGTTGTACACAGTAGGCAGCGTTTATTAATTTCTAATAACCAAACGCTTCAAAATGACTGGTAGAATTAAGTGGCTATGAGGCAATTTTTATCATAATGAATCTATAAATTACTTCAATACAATTTAAATAGTTCAACCTTAATACTATTAGATGACTGACTTACCTTCTAATAGTAATTGTAAAACATGATTTATAGTATTCCAGTTTAGATATGTATGTGCATGTTTAATATAACAATAACAAATGTAATAAATTAGATATTCTGATTGTGATTTTATTATGAAAAATTTTAATAATAAGATAGCACTTAGAAACAGCATTCGTTTAAGTGAAATAAATCAAGAAATACATCCATTCAAACCAGTTTAATTTTCATTAAAATGTAATAGATATTTCTGGGTGCGATTATCATATTTATTATGATAGAATGCATTTTAAAAGTAATAGAAATACTAAACACAGTCTTTACGTTAAGCAAGGACAGGTGCACTAGTGCTGAATACGATAGGCGTACATATTATATGCATATCTTGATTCTAGGCTTGTAAAGATCAACGTGTTTTCACAGCGAACACAGTTCGCAACAGCATTAGAATCCAGATTAGCTTCGTCAATGACCTGAATCTTTAAATGGTACAAAAGTTTTTAATGTCTGAAAAGGTGATCGTAAAATTTAAGATAAGTCCACTTCAAAGGACTTCTCCGACCAGTGCAGATAATCTCAAAAATAAAAATAAAAATAAGAAAGTAGTAAAGATTTATTTAACACATATCTATTATGAGTATTTACGTTGCCAACAATTGAGTATTCCTAAAAGTATATGAAATTTTGTTACCCAATGCTTCCATTAGCTTGCATTTGCATCATCAAAATCACTTTTGCTTTTTTAAACCGTATTAAACTTCCTATTGTAGGTTATTCGCGCTATTTTGCATAATATCAGTCACGATTTGTTTGACCAACTTTAAAATTTCGATTGCTGCTAATCTTAAGTTCGAAATGAGCTCTCTAATGAGATATAGGTAAATGGATCTGTTCTGACGATCTAGTTATGCCACAGTTAGTCACGAACGCGTCCGACCTTCATGTCGAAATCGAAATTTGTCGGTCCACGGAACATAGAGACTACGTTAACAAAGAATCTGATCTTATTACACACACACATTAAGGAACAATGAGGAAAGGTGTTAGAGGAAGATGTCATTGCAATTATTTATAAATTATTAAATTTCATCGTCGAGATATTTCATTAAAGTATTTTTTCCGCAAATAACTCGTAATTCACAACATATGGTTTAGTTTGTTAAAAAAAATGAAAAAATAACTTTTATTTCATGATTGATCAAGAGTAGTAAATATTTTAAACAAACTATTCTTAAAAATAGACACAAAATCAATAAATTTATTTGCGCTTCACATCCGATAAACAGCGGTTAGACCGCGTAACCGCTGCAGGAAATCTAGAATCTTATCAACGCTGGGAAATCACGGGAATCTCATAGTGCGGTTTCTTTCCCATAAATTTAGTACGATTTGCACAAAATCAATATCAAATATGGAATAGTTGTTGGCAATATGGTTAAGCGGGGTTAGACATTCATAGTACACTTGAGTGAAATGAGGAGTGCATCACGAGATTCCAGTTAGATAGTATTGTTGCCTAACAATAAGCGAGCTACTGAGAAATGAGCCAGTGCATAGTTGATGTGGTTGCGTGCTATGAGAACTAAATCAGATTCGCAATTTATAATAAAATTGCTGGAAACAAAAAAATGTTTGTTTTTTACTTATTTTGTGAAAACTATTTTTTGATTGCCAAAAGTAAAAGAAATAAGATTTTTTTTTACTAAATTACAGAAAGTAAGGTAATCTAGAAACTTCAATAGACATAGTAAGTAAATATAAATTGTTTAAAAAAAAAATTACAAAAAAAGTTCTTGATAAAGTTGGTATTAACAGATAACTTTAATATTAACAAATTGACCAATTTCTTACAATTACTCTAAGATTATCGAAGCTTCACTCTACAAATCAATTTAAAAAGGATTCTTCATACAAATAAAATTACAGGTTTATAATAAAGTTGAATTTCCTTAACATACCATTTTTTCTTACCAAGGTCGTAACGACGTTGTTTAAGACATATATTTAGTTTGGCGTGAGAACGTTGCATTATAAAAATTAAAATTTTGTTCGTTAGCGGTTTCTTAATGATAAGTGTTGAGGTCGATTCATTGTTATTGCATAAAGCTGGGGCTGCGCTCTTTGGAGGTCTGAGGCAAGGTAAAATGTGTAATATTAGATCGAGAGTTAATTAAACGAAACATTCAAATTATTTGCTTGGAAAAAAATATTCTTTAACTGTCCTATGAAAAAATGAATGTATTCTCATATGTAACATATATTCTCTTTGT
Organism: Heliconius melpomene melpomene; assembly: GCA_000313835.2. Classification (NCBI taxonomy): domain Eukaryota; kingdom Metazoa; phylum Arthropoda; class Insecta; order Lepidoptera; family Nymphalidae; genus Heliconius; species Heliconius melpomene. The sequence goes on along the minus strand of HE669460.1, from coordinate 503,459 downwards.
CTTTTTAATTTGGATATACTCAAAGATAATTAATGTCTACATCGATGACGCGTGACCGATGTTCGATAACGTCCTTGTAGCTCCTACAATAGCCATTTTAAAAGCGACGCTTAAACGTTGAGGAAGGTGCGGATTATCTCACGAGTTTTGATTCATTGAAAATGACACCAATTCCATCTCCAGCCAAACTGCTTACATTGTGAAATATGCAAGAAGTGTTTTGACAAATGCGTTTCATGGTACATTATTGAGATGGTATTCTTTTCTACTTTCAGATAAGAAATAGCAGCGTCTTCAAAACATTGTGTCTTGGTCATGGCGATTCGTGTTAGGTAATTTGTTTTGAACAAATTGTATTGTGAATTTATGTCAAGTTTGCAATGCGAATGTGATTGTCCACCTGATTTGGCTGGCGCGGTGCGGGAAATAGACCATAGCGTCAAGTCTAATGATCGAGCACACGCTATCCGATATAGATTATTGTATGGCAGACCACAATTTACATTAAGCTCAGGGCTATGATTTTATCCACAGCTCGACCCTTCATTCGTTTTTTTGTAAAACAATTTATATTGTGGCTGTATGTTTTCATTTTATTTCACATTATAGAGGTTTTAGTATGCGGAAGTGCCTACATGGTGTTCGTCTGATTAGTTTTTAATTTAAACTTCAAATTGCTCCAAGGTAATAAAATGGGTTGGACAAAATGGTTTCCTGTTTTGTAGTTTTTGTTGGACTTGTACCATGACAAATGTATGGCTAGCTGTTCAATTAGTACACGATTATTTATCACGTTTTGAGTTTTTTTACTATATTTTCTTTATCAAACCAAATATTGTTCATGTGAATAATAGTAAAAAAAATAATTATAATAATACTTTTACAATTTAGATTTTTTTAAATATTTTTCTTTAAATTGTGAAGTTAAGTACGATTAAATATAAAATTGTAACGAATACCGAAGTTACAAATTAATTAGTTTAATTTAAGATTTAATCTTACAAAGGAATTTGAAGCATCAGTGTTACAAGAGCATTAGCGTTTTGCAATGAATAAATCTTTGAAGTATTTTTACACGAAAGGAAGGATGGATGTTTGTTAGGCATAACTTTATAATTTGTACAAAAAAGTTACTACCGTGTTAAAAAACAGATTTAATAATCGCAAATTAAATTGAACGACCTAATGGAAGCCATTTTTTTTCGATTACTGTTTTTATTATCGATTTCTTAATAATATTAAAACTATTATCGTGACTCAGTTGTAAAATGTCTAGCTGTACCTGTCCACAATGTGTCCATGTTCAAGTCCCACTTTGGGGAATACTTACATTTAAAATGTTTCTATTTAAATGGTTAACTGCTATTAATTACATGGATGTCATCGTTTAAGAGGAAATTTGGTTATACGCTTTAAAAACTATAGGTACTATATTATTATGGTGAGGTCAGTCCACTTGTTAGCCGGATGTACACCTATTTAGATCCTGTACTAAACATTTGAAAGAGTTAAATAAAATTTCGTTAACAGTCATTCGATTTTCGGTTTCATTCGGTTAAGTGACGTCATAATACACGTTTCTTAGATTTGCTTACTGGTAATTTTTTTGTCCGGAAGTAGACAACTTAAATAAGGATATTCAAAAATGTATCTAACTTTTGGGATTTCCCGTAGCCAGAATGATCCAGTCTACAAAACTAGGGGAATTCTTAATTTTTTTAAATACAGACACGTCGAAGATTAATTTTATTTTTATTTTTTTTTATGGTAAAAGGACAAGGAAAACGAGCGTTCGGGTCACTTGATGGTGATCACCGCCGCCCACGACCCCGTGCAACACCAGAGGAGCTACAGGTGCGTTGCCGGCTTTTGAGGTGTTGATAATTGAAATGAAGACCATTATTTTTAAAAATGTTCGGTTATTATGGCTAAGATAAGCTTACCTGGAGGCAATTTCGATTTCAACATGTCCATGGCAACAACGTTGATGACCAACACCCATATGGGACACTCCAGTAGATCGCTGTCTGATTTGACAAAAGCGACCGCGCTCAAGCATTGCGTCTCCAGTCTTCTACGATCGGGGTACGAGCGTCGGAGCTCCCGATTCACATTTGATTGGAACTTCTTCATGTCGAATAGCTGTTAACAAAAAGCAATAATTAATTAATTAAAATGTATTTTTCTTTATTTTTAATCGTTCTTTAGTTTCATGCATTCATCGATATATTTAAGGACAATCCTTGTTGGGTCAAACTGTTACCGGGATATGTGGACACATTAGAAAAAGATTGGTTGATTTTAGATTGGTCTCCATTATTATTTTATGTTCATTATTTTATGTTTCAGTAAAAGAAAAAAAATAGAAAAAGGAACGGAGAGTTAATAAAAGTTAAAGTTAATTTACTTACAACTGATAACTTTCTATGATTAAAATGTTTTATGTTAAATCATATCATATAATTAAACCTTAATTAAACTAATTTCTCATAGCAGTTAGTACTGAGATTCATTGTTTATACATACGCCCGAACGCATCTCGATAAATAGATAGAGCCAGACAAATCAATAGACTTAGAGATGTTATCGAATTAATATTACATAACAAGACATCGGTCAATAGAAAATGAAAACGCTCGAGTGCATAGCAGCTTCGTTTGATGTTGCTCCATCGTTAGTTTCTCTTTAACGTAATTATTTTCGTACGAAGGGTTATATTATTTTTTGTAATTATCTCATAACTAAAAGTTACTAGATAAGATATTTAATTTGGTTTTGCTTAGATAGTGTCAGGGTATTAAGAAATATTTGGCTGTAGCGTGATGGTTGTGAATTCGATTCCCGTTGAGAGAAATGGTTGCTTATATTACTATAGATTTTATTTGCGTTTGGTTATATGGAAATAACTAAGAGTTGTATGATACATTAGATATTATTCTAAGTGTCCGAGGTAGTTCAACTAAACAAATATTATTATAATATTACTTATTTTTTTTAGTTTTGCTAGAATAAATTGGAAAAGTGAAGAAAGTAATCATCTATCACTAGAGTTGGGTTTTAAATATATTTCATATATAAAATTCTTAGAGAAAATCTATAATTTTCCAACTGCTCGTGATTTTAGAACTCACTGATTATAATTTTATTGTATCAATAAAATTTTAAGCACCTGAACAGTACCTATATTTTTTTATTATAAGGATTCCAATCTACTGTCTAGTATGTACGTAAAACTCAGTATTACTAGTAAGTTAGAAAGCGGTCCAAAGGCGCAACGTCCTAAATCAACGAATTTAAATTGTGTCCAAAGCTGCATTATCACTGCAACAGTGATTTAAATCAGATTTGACATCGACCAAGAGAAAGATGGTATCTACAAAAAAATGACCGCCACGCATTCGTAAGTCATCAGTAGTCTTTTCGCCTTCGAACGTCACCGAAATTGAAGCTCTGTCATGATGAAAAGTTATTTAATTATTTTGATGGCTTGGTAGAGCATTATTTTCAACTTATTTTAGATTATTATAGACTATATATTAAAGTATGAAATATAGAATCGTTTATAAATAAGAAATGCAGTTCCGAATTAAGCAAACAAAAGCAATTTCAAAATTAATGTTCATATTGAATATAGAGGCGCAGGAGAACAATCAAAGGTTGTGGGGAACAGAAGTGTTAATGGGGAACGTAGTGTCTTAACACTAGGTTTCTTGGTTCTTTTTGACTACCCTGCTATAAGCAGGATACAGCGTGAAAATACAAAAACATATTAAATGAAAAAAATAATGATCAATTTGATTTTCCTTTTATGGAATGAGATATTTATATTTTACATATCACTATTTAGGTATGATCACCTTATTAATATTCAAATCGACAAATATAATAACTTTTTACGACTGTATTATACAAAATACTTGAAAATACTATATTTTATAACAACAATGTTTTGATATTTCATTATATAAGGGAACTAGTCATCGCCCGCAACTTTGTTTGCGTGGACTTTGAAATGCAACATGGAAAATCTCATTTTTCTCGTTTTCTCAAGAATTTTGAACATTCCTACACTCCCTAACTTACCTACATGTCAAATTTCAATTTTCTAGATCCACTAGTTTCATCTGTGTGTTGACTGTCAGTTACTTAGTAGCGGAAGAGTTTTAACTAAAGGGAATATTAGCTCCGTTTCTAACATTGTTACTATAACAGTATTTTAATTTATTAATTTAATTTTAAGAGCTCCTAGGGTCGCTACAGCCCCCCACGCACTTTCATACAGACCATTCCCACGGAAATTGAACAAGAATGAAATTGAAATTAAATAAGTGAAGCAATGACCGTTCTTTTCCTGAACGGTGCTATCTTTTCGCATTGTTCTTCAGTTACATAAACTGCGGTTAATGGAGTATGAATTACTAATTAACGTTTTGCTGCGTACTAGGAAGTGAGTCCCCTATTGTTTGGATTGACCTAATTACTATATTTCAAACATATGAGTATGTTACGAAGCCGTCTTCTTTATGAAAGTCGGGTGTAAGAAGATGTAACAGACTTGATGTTGCGTTCGTTTTGAATCTATTATGAAGACCTATGTAAGGGAGAATGTTGTAAATATTTTGCAAAACAAATGGAGAAGCTATTGAAAAATATTTTTATAATTTTTCGTCATCTTCTTTAGAAAAATAATGTTTTAGATCGTAGTAGAGCTGTGTCCCGTACGTAGCAGGAAAGGCAGAGGGAAACTGGGAATCTAGCGTTAAGACACTGCGTTCCCCACTTTCCACCGAATTTTGGATGCATTGCCCCTTTGTATCCCTGTGCTACGAGTGGCATCTAAATAATGAACAATACAACTAATAGATACTTTGATAATAGATTTGTACCTAGATTAAAATCTCGAAACTATCGATCTAAGGTTTGCTTTCAGTTAGACATGCGTATTACGTACAGACAGCAACAAACGACGAATTTTCGTAATGAAATAGTAATTTTATTTATTTATCAGAAATTTTAACATTATAGTATTAATTTAGGAAGAGTAGATGTATTTGGAGATTTCATAACCCCATCAAGAAATTACGTAGCAATGTCACGGTCAGAGTAAGTCGTGCATGTGCTGGTCGTGATGCACTTGAAATGACCACTGCAATAACTCTATAAAATTAGATGTTACTTTTATTGCACTTAAGTATAATTGCATTTTATATTCTACATAATCGTTATTATTTCAAAAGTTAAGCCTAAAATTATTTGTACAATACTTAGGTGTCCCTTCTTTATTTAGCAAAAGAAAACTTTATATCCAACGAGGAATCTAAATCTAAATTAGAGAAATAATAAAAATATGCAACATCTCACAACATAGCCTCGAACACAAAAACATACACTTACTTTCGACATAAAGAATAAAGATGTACTCGAATTTCTTAATGAAATGAAATGAGTGTTTAAACATTACCATAGCTCGTAAGAATGTCTTGTAATTATGCGGGCAGCCGTGAAATTAATAGAGCATGTTTCGAAATTTCACTACGTAAAGGCATCCGTCCGTCTTGACGGAAATGATTGCAGGTAAACACTCGTTACACTTGGCCCGAGTAGTATTAAAAGTGCACTTGTTATTTTATAATTTATCTACTTAAAAGAAATGTATTTTTATAGTACAATTTTTTTAAATACTTTTTTGGTGTAAAATTATTTCAAACAATATGGCTACAGCTACGTTGATTGATTGCTTGTTAAGTTTTAAAAATGTTCGGATAGGGTATTTAAAAAGTACATTTCAAACAATGGAACGTGACGGGATTCGAATCCACGCTTCTTGAAAATCGCTCTGACTAATCCATCCATTTCCTAAAACTATTTTCCTATATATGAATATTACCTTAAATATTTTCTCTTGTTCCAATGCGTAGCCAGGCAGCTTCACAATGTCCTGGCCTATCGCCGTCTCTTCGTTGCTGGTGGCGGCAGTACTCTTCACGAACACGCTACTCTTGGAATAGCGTCTGATGAGTATATTACCGGCGTCGTCCATTTTGATTTTGACGCCCTGTTAACAAATGGAGTTGAAAATAATTATTAATAATAATCATTCGCTAATTTTCCTTTTTTTTATTTAATAGCTACATAGTCATTTAATATTTTAAAAATGTGTAGAAACTAGGTTCCCTCTACCTACCCTGCTATGTGAATTGTGTTATGGAATACATAATTTTCTTAAGTAAATGTCTTCAAAATTCGATTATTATGAGACTTGAAGTTGGTAGAAGGAGTCTACGATTTAAATTAAACATGCCACTTCTATGCTATTTACGTGTTTATAATACAAAATATATGTTTAGGGGCGGAGTTTCAGAAAAAAAATCAAACATCCGTGTGGAATAGGGAAGTAATAATATAGTCAGGAAATTGCAAAATTAATAATAACTAGGTTTCTATTTATTCTGTACGCGCTAATTAGTGTATTACAGTATTATTAAACAATTAATTTATCATCAATAAATTTAAAAAGTTACTTTCTGTTGGCCTAATGCCTTCCTTTTAGAATTTTTTTTTTGGATTGGGTTTCAAGGATAATCTCAGGTTACGTAGGGTGAATCACCTTTAGCCGAAAATGAACGGTAATTGTTTTTTCCAAATCCGTTATCCATATTAGCCTTGAGTAAGAGATACGGTTCATTCAGTACTTGTATGTGATTTATGCTTTTAGATAACAAGGACGTCTGACAAAAGAGAAGGTTCTAATAACTATTTTAGTTGTTACGTTTGCTAAATACATTAGTTGGTTAATTTTAGAATGATTGTACAGTGAAATATTTTTAAAGATTTTTTTTATATTTTTAATGTGTTTTTCCGCAGTCCATTTATTCTTTTTGGGAAGGAAAAATACTTTTTTAAAAAACGTATAAAAACACTATAGATTTTTTATAAAAGTAAAAAATATATTTTATATATGATTTTGTTGCTAAGGTAGACTTCAAATACAAAGGGTTCAAAAAAACAACCAAACTTTTGAGTGGCAAACTTGAGTTTTAAAGCTTACATGAGTAAGTCGACGTGCAATTGAGGCAAAAATTTTAATATTACCAAGATTAAATATTACCAAGTATTTAATGAGGCCTGTCATGGCGCAGTAGCTCACGCGTATGTTTGCGACTACGACAGGTTGTGGGTTCAATTCACATTTCAGAAAACGAATTATTGAATATTTTAATTTCTTTACTCTAGTATCGAGGCGAAGCGCGGTGTTGAGTTCTGCCATTCAACACGGTATACCCCCAAAATTCGGCGGAAAGTGGTCTTAATAGTAGGTTCCCAAGTTCCCTCTGGTCACCCTGCTAAAAAAATCCTACTAAATACGTTACAAAAGAGCAAAAGTTTTGAAATTAAGCCTAATAATCGTCGCTTCGAATACCATCGCAGCAGCCGCCCGTGCATAATGCATGCGTACAAGGCGGACATAATCGGACATGTAACGTAACGTTATTTATTTTGATAATCAGACTAAAATAAACCAAAATTATTAAGCACGCCTCAAATCATTTGCAAATGTAAATTATATTAATATTTATGTAATCCTATAATACTTTATTAAAAATGCTGAAAAAGCTGAAGAATTTGTTTGGTTGATCCCGCTAAACAAAGGACCACTTCAAATGATTCGTGTCATATAATATTCTTAATTATTTCCATTTGAACATGCGAGCGAAGCAGAAGGTAAAAGCTAGTAACTAATAAACCGACATTAGGTACTGTTTGTTCAGTACAAAATTATAATTTATTCATTTAGTGTTCACTCAACACCACAGGTGGGCTGGCTGCTGACTCCGGCTCATATCTGATACACGATAGTTACTCATCAAATCAAATTTGTTCTACATCATTAGTTAGAGGAACAGGTTGTTTTTAGATGTATTATTTTATTTCACACATTGTTGACCTTCTCTGACCATAGAGATATTTGGCCACGAGTGATTTAAGTCATCAGATGTTAGCCACGGGTAATATAATGTCGATTACTTGTCATTTTCTTGGTGGCAGGTATGTAAATTATAAATTTGAGACACAAAAATATGTATATAAAAATATGTGTACAAGCGTGTAATATTTCAGTTTTTTTTAAATTTGACAAAGTGTTATTTAAACGTCATATTGTGTTGAAATCTCTACTTGGGTTACTAATTCTGTCAAGCTAGCTCTAAAAATAGAGTTTAAGCAACTAAAATCTACAGTTATTCTAAATCGAGAATTATGATTTTTGGGTTTTTTCTTGCAAACTATCGACAAAAGTTACTGAAATTAAAAACGTTAAATATAACTAAAAATACTAAAAATTCTATATAATAATAGAAAGTGAAAAATCAAGTATGTTTATTTATTTCTGAGTATTTCGTAAAAATATTTAGTGTATTTTCAGTAATGAATGTTTAAAAATATCAATATCAATTAAATAGACTCACTAATGTTAGTATATCTATATACGAGTAGCTCCAAGAGCCTCGTGAATTATTAAAACTACATTTATGTAATATTTTACTTATACGAGGTTAATGTGTATATTTCCAAGTATTGGCTTCAGATCGACCTTCGGTGTGACAGCTCGTTACCTCATTTACGAATGTCAGATTTATTTCAATCCTATTGTTTGTTTCGTTGTTTACTTCTCGATCACACGTTTTTATATACCAAAAGTATGTTACATCGCTTCCTTCAATCACTTAGGATTTATCTAGGCTTAGATCACGCAATTAGAGTCCTTTTAAACCATCATATTATGATTATATGCAAAAAATCTATCCATGCATATCTCCATCCATACCTATATTATAAATTCGAAAGTAACTATCCGTCTGTCGGTCTGTCTGTCTGTCTTTTACGCAATCAGGGCCAAACCGCTAGTTTAATTGTGATAAAATACTCATATAGAGATACTTGAGAGTCTCGGGATGAACATAGGATACTTTTTTTTTCTCATATTTGTAATATATTCGATATATACAAATATTTTAAAATACTTATTAATTTGACATGCAATTTATTCCGCCATGTTAATAACAACCGTCGCTATGCGAGCGTTGCTAAGCAACGATTTGCAAAGTTTATTGTTAGAAAACGTCACTCAAAATGAGCTTGGTTAGCGCATCTCTCTATTGAAAACTGAAAATAATTTCATAAATATATTTAATAAATATTCGTATAGTTCAAGCGGGCGTAGCCGCGTTCGGGTCCACTAGTAATAAATAAAGGATTGGCTAAAATCTATTCTTTGCTAGCTACTTAACCAGTCGTGTTAATATACGCTATTGTATACGACAATGGCACCTAATTATGATGAGGCATTTTTTTTGTGAACAAAAAAATTGTGACTGTTTTGATTCTATTAAACAGATATTGATTGTTAGCATAGTATTCAAATATTATTATTGAAATTTAGTTTTGTTTAAGGTAATTGATATTTTATCGAACGATAATAATGAATATATTTTGTTGTTGTTATGAAAACATAATATAGATTTTGAATAGGTTATCTACTTTCAAACTAAGTAAAGATATAGAAAAAAAATCTTGTCATATGTGTACATAAATATATTTAATTGAATCGAAATAATATTCTTAATCTTAGTAATAATTTTAAAATATGCATTCGCTTGATTTCCTTCTTCGCTGACATTCCTACACGCTTCGGTGGAATTTATCTATTTACAACGTAATGATTTATAACTAGCATTTTATATTAATGAGAGTACCTATGGATCATTTTAACTTTTGGATGGAATAAAATATAAATCAGGTATAGGTAAAGAATCTAGTGTTAAAAAACTCCGTTTCCCACTGTCGAGGCCTTTCGTGTTGAGTGGCGGAACTTAACGCCGGGCTTTCGCCTTGTTGCCAGAGCTATAAAATATTAATCAATAATAATTCATTCTCTCGAGTGGGGATCGAACCCACAACCGATCCGTTACTGTCACACCCATGTGCTCACGCTGGAACATTGAAATATACATTGTATTTAAGCCTAAATTTATATATGTTCTTTTTTTAAAATTAATCATTCAAAATTGAATTCGGCAAGTTCCCAGGTCAAACGTGAAGTCATCACGAGTTTGTATTCATCAACCATCTCTAATACTCCAACATTACCGGTGATTCGTACCTAATGATCTTTTGTAATGCGTGGGCGTCTCCTCAACTTGAACCTGCGCCATCGATCAGTTCATCTCCATTCGTAATATTACGTCATCTTTTTGATGTACTGGCTTTTACGTTTAACGTAAAGCAGGTAGCTATTAATATTACCATTTTATTATATATCTAAATGCGTCTGGATCAAAAATTTTGATCTATAATAAAAGTTTTGGTGGGAAATATGTAAATTTCTTTGATTACAATTTAGAAACGTGTCGTATACGTGTCAATTATGTTATTTATAGGATGATATTCATACTTATAGAATAATTTCTAAGATGAGATCAATCATTGCGGAGAAGATAAATAATGTTGTTATTTTTTCGATCTGAAAGATATACCGTAGTGTTAGCTTCTGTCAGAGGTCTTATAAATTCGCCTAGTGGATACATTAGATAATTATCATCATATTACTATACTAATAAATAACTTTATTTAATAACCGTTTAACAATTTATCAAAAAACACTTTAATTAAATATTGATATCCTCTTTAAGGGAATAAGCGTGACGCTAATTAATATCACAATACTACGTTCTAGGTCTAGAAGCGAAACTCAATTCCGCATTATGTCTTATCAGAGAGGAGAAATGAAAATAGTTTCTCCAAGTACAGATGTAAACCACAAGAATCGCGTTAACAGAAACTGTTCTATGTGAATTAATGAAAATTGTAGCTTCTATTATAACACAGTAATTTTGTATTACATTACCAAAACTAAACTAATTAGAAACTTTGTCGAACATAAAAGCAGTTGTAATCATAAAATTTTATAAGGAATGTTAGGATAATTAGAACGACTCGCTATCAAAATGTTCCCTTTTTGGTCACAGCTGGATCACGTAACACATTTGGTATGAAAATTACAAGGTTTCGTACAACAACTCTACTATTTATACTATACTATATTATAAGAAATTATGTTTATAATATAGTATAAATAATATAGTAATCATAATTTTATTTAGGTTATGATATTTATTATTATTGGTTACGTTTTCTTTGTTTCATAAACGTAGTGTCAAAATATTCTGTTTCTCCTGTTTAGCATTTAAATCTAAGTAAGATAGTAAAGATGGTATTAAATTTTTATCAAAATTATTTGACAAATAAAAATGTTGCCAACATAAAAAAAGAACAAAAAAAAATTACCTGTCCTATGTGTTTCTTTAGTTCATCTGTCTTTTGATCTCGGTGTGGGTTGTCGAATCCGCAAAGACCAATTCTGTAAAGAAGAAGAAAAAACAATTAAATCATGTATATTAATACGAGTATATGATAGCAGGGCAGGTAGAGACAGCCTATTGTCAGAAACCTAAGTCTTCCGCTTTCGATTGTAAGATATAGCATGTTGATTTGTGAAATTCAACACCGCACTTTGTCTTGAAAATTAAAATATTTCATTCTCCTTAGCCGTTATCGAACCAGCAGCAACGGCGCTTACAGTCACACACCGAAGGTGCATGCACCGAAGGTACCCCGAAGGTGCATCATATATATAGATATCCTTGCTAGATACATTCAAAACACGTATAAAATATTTTATTACGATGATTACTTTATCTGGAGAATAGCCAAACCATGTTAGAATGTCACTATATGGAAATCCCGCTTATAAAAATAAATTATTATATCTTTTATAAAAACAAAAGATAATTCACATTGTCCCGATGCAGTGCATAATTTCACTTGTCATATAAACGTAAATACTCACAGATATTTACATATGTAGATATGAATGTAATGATCGCGGATACCTCGTTAGAGTAATTTATAAGAGTGCTTAATGTTATAAACAAAAATTAATGGTTCTTTTTACAATTGAAGCAGATGAAGAGTAGGAACTGAGGAAGATTTTAGTACCATATCTTCACTGATTGCAATGTTAAAGATATTTATTTACATAAGTTTACTGCATATCAACGTTGTAATTGATAGAAGCCAGGCCAGAAGCAACTCTACTTGAGCCTAGCAAAATAATCCCTTTAAAATTTAATTTATTTTGATAATATACTTATAAACATATTATGGGCAATGTTAGAAGTTACAATTATTTTCACATATCCCCTTTGGTGGAACTGAACGCCGTATTTTTCCAAGCCAGATCAGAAATAAGAAAGGGCGTAAGTCATCAGGTCTACATTTATAATTGCCTTTCGTAATTTTTTTCAGGATTCTTAAAAATCTATCACAAGAAACATGTCGTTTCTTAACTAAACATCTGAAATTAGAATTCAACACGTCATTTCAATTCTATTTGTGTTTTCCGTATTTAAATACAATGCTTAATTTGTGTTATATAAATTCTGTTCATCTCCTCCACCGTTAGAAGAGCTAATTAAAACTAGACTAGTAACTAATATCAACTAGAGTAGATTTAGTAAGACTAATATTGATTTATATAAGTATTTTTGTATTGAAAATGTGATTAAAAAAGGGAAAGTTAAATTTACTGTTTCTATTATCTCTGTATTTCATAAAAATGTTAATTAATATATTTTATAATTTACAGATAAGACTAGACTAATAAATAATTAATATCAACAAGAGTAGGTTTAGTAAGACTAATATTGATTTATATAAGTATTCGTATTGAAAATGAGTGAAAATGTGAAAGCTAAATTTATTCCTTTGTATCGTCTCTGCCTAAATTTGTTAATATTATTATTTACAGACATTTAGTTTTATATATAAATTATAATGTATTGAGGAATGACACCAGAGGAATTTCTGGTGCATCAGTATTTCCAACACGTACTCTATCGGAATATTGTTTTCTCAAAACCGTTCGCTTGTCCTGAGAAATAAAACTTGTCTCATTGTTATTCTGTATGTAAGGCTGCATGGCGGCGCTTGTACTTAGAGCATTTCTATTCGACTATACTGCTTCGGTTCGAGGAACGATAGATCAAATTTAACTGTTTAAACGATTAGTTTTTCTATTGAAAGTCCAAAGGTTGTAATAATTTTTCTTGTGTATTAGAATTTTAATGGATATCTGATTGGATTTTCAATGCTTATTAGCTAGTGGTTATTTAAAATACAAATGTGAAGGAATACGATTTTTTGTTAAGTAATATTTAGGATTGTAGAAATTTGTAATAAGTACTAAATAACATTATAAATGTAAAATATTGTTTAATTTAGTTTATTTAGGCCTGAAGTTTCTTTCTAAGGATAATTCTGTTAGAACGATTCAATTCGCTTGTTCTTTACCAGAGCGAAGAAATGCAAATATAAGATATTTCAAATGGGAATTGTACCCTCAACCGTTGTATTTACAGTCACACCCTTGTGCCACTGGGATACGACGGCAACGAATATAATATTTCAAAAAAGTTTAAATTCAAACGCCATAAAATAAAAACACAGTATACTTAGCGACTCGCTTGCACGCGAATAAGAATTATGTTACGAGTACCAGAATAATAAGGGCTTTGGTATGCGTGATATGTGTTTAGTGGAAACAGAATGTAGGTCAAGCTGAATGCGACTTGTAAAAGGACTGGAGTCAAAATTAGGTAAAGTTATGTATCTGATGATTAAAATATTTAAATTTTTAGGTCTGTTTGTGTGTGTTTGTAGTAAATATTTTGTAATAAGGTTTTAGGTTTGATATTTTTAATGTTTTTGAAGATACTCTATAATATTTAAGGTGTTCCAGTTCCAGAAAATCAAAAAGTACTTCACGTTGTATCCCGCACACAGCAGGGTAGGTAGGGGAAAGCTAGTGTTAAGACCTTGACACCGCGCTTCTCTTAGATTAGATACTAAAGCGAAGAAACGAAAATATAGATTTAAATAGATATTTCATTTCCTCGAATGGGGTTGAACTCAGAACTATTCGCGTTTACAGTCACACACTTGTGCTCGTGTACTACGACTGCCCACTACAAGTATTGAATTTAATAAAAAAAATAAATACCTAACTAAGACTAAAAAGACTAGAATTTAAAAATAATCCCATTGTTATATAAAATGTGCCTAAATGTTCAAACTAATAGCAATGAAATGAACTTTTGCATTAAATACAACTTTATTCGAAAACCTTTAATATGTTAATAATCGTTAGCTATTTATAGATTTAGCTTGAACTATGACGACATACAGTGTTGAAAGATCAATGGGTTGGATTCGATCGCGATTGTCAATAACACCTGCTTTATAAATGTATATATTCGAAAAAAAAACGTATTTCCTAATTGTGCCTCGCACACAGCAGGGTTGGCAGAGGGAACCTCATGTTAAGACATTCTATTCCCCATTTTCCATTGCATGGCGGAACTGAGCGCCGCACTTTGCCTCGATACTAAAGCAAACAAATACAAACATTAGATATTTCTTTTTAGTAGTCGTCTATGCCCCTGCGTTACGCCGACCTCCTAAAACTATATATAATTCATAAATCCCTTCTAACTATAAATATTTAACAAGTGAATGAAATCTAAAATTCTTAACCAATTATAACATAGACATATCGATAGTTCGTCGAAATACTCGCGTCGTACAAAGTGAGCGGCGGCCTTGGCGCTACTGTCGTTGCGCGCGTGGCGCTCTTTAACTTATTATCCTCAGTTTACTATTTGCCAATCTATCTATTTATAGTTTATTTATTTGTTTATTTGTGGGATTGTTAAGGTTTTATATTATAAGTTTAAAGTTTAATATGTTATAGTTCGGCGTTAAATTCCGCCAATCAACCCGCAATGTCTCGTATCCTGAAAGAAAGTGGCGAAGAGAGTATCTTGACATTACGTTCGCGAGATAGAGCGTGTTTATACATATTTAACTATGCTGAATGTAGTTTTGATAGTCATAACATTATTTTTTTCAGCTTTCACGCTTCATCCCGCACGTAGCAGGGTAGGTAAAAATATCTCGAATATATTTTTTTAATATAATATTAAAATATATGAGATATTCGCTAAATTTATATAATTAATAGGTAAAAAATTGTCACATTGTTCAAAATGTTTGACGTATTAGTTTTTTATAGTTTTAATATTGCAAGAAAACTGAGTAATCTTACGAAGGTCATTTTTATAATGTAAATAAAAATTGGCTAAAAATGTTAGTTTGCAATAAATCGCTAATTATATTATATTTTAATATGATTGTATAGATTGATTAAATAAATTATTTAATTGATATTATGACATAAATATAATACAGAACAAAATACGATAAACATATATGTATATGTCATGTCTCTCATCAGATATTGGTGGAAGTACATTTTTCATGAACTACTGAACCGATTTTGATTAAATTTAGATTATTTCTTAAGTAAATTTTATCTAAGTAAGAATAGCTCATTTAATTCAAAAAGAATCATGTCGACATGATTTCCGAGAAGTACACCTAATAAATTTTGCTTATTACATTTCTGGAAGCCTAAATAAATTATCACACTCCAATATTAGACAATTCCAATAATATCACACACAAGTAGCTAAAGCCAAGCTCATATTATTATTTTTTGAGATCGGTTAAAAATGTAATTTAAAGTGCACAGATGCAAAATAACAGTTATCAAGTCCAACCATGGACATGCCGCATGCGTGACTTACCCAAGGCTGTGTCATAATGAAATGGTCTGTAACAAGTGGGTACTAATTCGTTACTGTTCTCTTATCTAATACAATAACTAGTTATTTCGTTATTAATGTTACAGTCACGAACGAAATGAATTCGCAGTTGCGAAATGTAAATCATATGTTATCATTTTTCTTAATTATTATATGTTCAGGGCAAATTTTACTGATTATTGGAAGTTTCTTAGTGGTCTTAATAATACAAATTTAAGTATATACGCATATCTATAAAAATGTATACAATTCGTTTTATGTAATTCATTTTGTTGTTTACAACAAGAATAGTTACTAAAGTTCTAAAAGAAGTTGTAAAACCTGTTTTAAATATAAACAAAAATACAAAATTATATTTTAAATCAACACGTGAGACGTCAAACTTCACAGAATTCTATTCAATCAAATAATATAAGTATGTGATCAAAATTTCGTTTGCTTTACCTTGAAGTTAAGATTGACTGCTCTAATAAACTAATCAATAAGAATGCAATGTCAATTCAATTTATGTACTAAGTTTTATACAAGAGTCAGACTCACACACCGAAGGTTCCGTACAATTATCTAGAAAAACAAATTTTTTTTAAGGGGGCTCACTTAAAAAATATTATATTCTGTTTGGTGTATTTTTTGCTATGGCGGTAACAGAAATACATCATCTGTGAAAAATTCAATTATTTAACTATCACGTTTATGAGCTAAACCTAGTGACATATGGATGAACGGACAGCGGAGTCTTATTAATAGAATCCCGTTTTATCCTTGCGGTACGGAACCCTGAAAATCAACAGCATAAAATAAAAATTTCATTTTAGAACATCAATTATCTTGTTATTGCTTGAACATAGTAAAAAATATATTAATAAGAAAAAGTTTTTAAATGTCAAATAATGCTCTCAAACAAGTTTGCAACCATAAAATTAAGGCGCCATGTTTTTACCGCACCTAAAATAACAAAAAAATTAAGAGGACTTGACCACCCGACATTTTATTTACATAAGCTTAAAAAAGTTAGTTGATTAGATTCGTTCTGATATGAGACTCCAAATGGGTCCTTAATTAGCATAGTATTATATTTTTTATTTGAATTAAAATTCCTATAAAAAAAACTTATTTATTACTTTTATCTAATTTTTATTTATTTGTTTCCTTGTACTCTATAGTATTTTTTCAAATTTAATAGGATTTTTAAATAACATATTTATAATTTATGGAAGAAATATAATTATAGTTAAAATTCACATAGAATGAATTATCCTTGATAAGACATATACAAAGATTAATCGCGAGACTTTCAATTATATATAATTTTATACAGGAAGCTCTAATTTTTTTTTATGTTCTCTTTTACAGAATAAATGATAATATTATTAACATATATAATATTTTATTAACCATATGTAGATAATATATAGATAAGTAAAGCATACCGTGTCTATAATTGTAATGTCGTGTCGAGATTTGCGAATGCTCCGGATATCGAGTGACGGAAGTCATCGAGCGATTTACTTCGCATTTTTACTTTTAAGGACAATGACCATAAAGTTTTACGCCGATTTCCGTCCATTTTTTTTAAGTTAGATTATTTAAAAACATAAAATTATATTTTTGTTTTTATTATTGTTAAAAATATTGTCATTTTTCTATTTATTTATTATAGCATTTTTAAGACGTATCAAATAAAAAAAAATATTGTCAATTTGCTTGTCTTGCTTGGTCAACAAAAAAAGTCCCCTAGGTTACTATAAAAGTAAAATGTTTGTATTTTTTTTCTTTTTACTAATCGAAATAGTAGAGCAGTTGATGAATGAAAGTTGTTAAGTATCTATCTCCGTTATATAACATGTCTACTTAGCTGTGATTGAAATAAAATATATATAATATCGATACTGTTACAATCGATAGCAGAAGTATGTTTAAATAAAATATTAAATAATTAATTTAAATGGGACAAATGATTGTATATTCTAAATACTATATCGCTCCTGAATATATAAACACACTACATTATAATTAAAAAAATAATATGAGAAACGAATATTATACAAACTGCCTTATATCCAAAACACAACTAAAAAAGATTGAAAAATGATTTTTACAACACATATAATTTTATCGATAATCGATTAAACTCGATTGGAATCACTTTCGTACGCGGAAGCGTAAGCGCAGCCTCGTCGAAAGTAAAAGCTGATTGGTTGGTACCGGATTTACTTACAATTCATACACTCTATAATCACGCGTAGGAAATATTTTGTGGAACGTTGACATGTTGGTATTTCCTTGATATCTTGTCTATAATCACAGTAGTATCACAGTAGTATCAAGTATCTTTTGAATTTTTATTTTAATAGTGGAATTTAACGCAGCGTTTTGTCTTATTAGAGCGTGGAATTGAAAACAATTTATTAATGAACATCAAAATCACAACCATTATGTCACAATCAGACAGACCAAGATGGCCTCTTTTTTAGTACTAGTTAAATAAATTAGATTTGCATATCTTATCTATTTGAAATATAAAAAAAAAAGTAAAAATATTTGATTCAACCATAATTTATTTAATTATCAAAATTTTAATTCATATTAAGATAATACAGCGTCCTTGTCACAAGACAATTGGTAATGTAAAACTAATTAGCGATTACAATACGTTGTAAATAACTTAAGTATGTAAAGGATTGTTTGGCCAAGTTACTGAAGTTCAACTTAGGTCACCCTTTGTGATAGGCCTAATGAATTGCCAAGGTCCCTGAATGCTAAATAAGTTAAGATTAAGTAAATTCTGTAGATGATGTGACAAAATGTATTTTTTTTAATAAAGTTAAACAGCGTGTAACTGTTAACGAGTGGTGAGGGTTGCGGATTCCATTTCCACCTGGGGCAACGAATGGTTTTTATTTATATTTCCTCACATTCATAAAACAAATGTGGCATTGAATTAAAGAAGTAGAGAAAGAAGCTCTCTCTGGCATAAACAGAGATATCGAAAAGAAACGTTTCATAGTATATTTTTCTATATATTTCCGAAATCAAGGCATATTCAAAGAATCACAATATTTAACGAAAAATAAAAATGGTAGTATGTGGTTTGATTAATTTTCTATATATTATACAAAAATAATTTTCCAATACTTTGCCAAACTTTACTGATCTAATAATGAGATAAATTTCTAACTTAAGATTTCTACCAAAAAATATTAAATAAAATACACATAATTATGTAAAACTGCTAGTATTTGTTTTATTTATCCTTGGCCCCACCCTGTTCTCAATAAACCAAAACAATTCACTAAATCGTATGTGACCGTTGTAGGTCGATCTTGAGACAATAGAACTAGTGATGTGATCCGTGTCGATGTTTCGTGCCAAGGATCGTGATTGTCCGGATGCGTTCTGTCACCTTGCTTTTACAATTAGGCTGATCGAACATCTTTGTTTTGATTTATTGGATGCGTTTTTATGGATTTTGGGTTGCTAATATTAATATAAAATGATTTGGCGTATTAATTTATGATGTATCATTTATCACAGTTTAATGAGGTGTAGGTAATTTGTTAATAAAACGTTATATTAGAATAACTTTTTGATTGATATTCATTTAATTTGTATAAATTGGATTGGAACCATAACTTGATATACTAATGAACTTCTTTTAATGCACTTTAATATTACGAGTAATTTGTAAGACTTGATACAGTGTGTATCTTTCTGTATACACTGATATTCTACAGCTATTACTAGTTAAGTAGCGGAAAATCTCACGGCTTATTTAAAGAATGGAAGAATATTCTATATATGTGAAATTATAGAAAGCTATCCAATAAAGTTCAAAACTCCTTTAAAAAAAACCTTTAACATATTAAAAGTCAGAGATAAAATTTGACGCACAAAATCAAGAATTACCAAGTACATCTCACGTATAGGTATAAAGCTCGGACAAATTACAAATTTTCAAATAAAAGCGTGTTTATAATATTGTGTTTGTTAGAATCCATTTTGTCGAGCGTAAAAATGAATTCAACGTGCATCACTACTTACTTTCTTTTTTTCATTATTCCCTTTTATTATCAATTACAGATGCTCCAGTTATTTTCTGTGTCAATATCACTTATTTAAAATACTTTCTTTTTATTCGTTTATTATAGATATTTTATTATTAGATGATCGATTTTTCATGGTTAGTGAAAATGTGGTCGTTGTGGCTTTTAAGATAAAATTTTGATTAGAATATTTATATTTATAACATATTAATGTAGGATATAGAATAGTAGTTAATATAAATGAGTAGATACATCATATAAACTAGATTAATTAAAAATAACAAAGAAGCATATCGACCGATCTATCAATGTACCTACATAATTTAATTGCTCTACAGTAATAGACGTTCTTTTCCTATTTTGCCTGTCCTTAATCTTATTAATTTAAATAATTACATATATTTATATAACATTAAACAGGATACTTATCGAGGATAAATAAAATGATATATTCCAAACAAGTAGGCACTAACCTTTCATACAATCCATTATTTGATAAAATAAAATAATAATTTGTATTCGCTACGGATAAAATAATACAAAATTTATTGATCCTAGATAGGCGTAAACGAACACCGTGTCTCTGTGATTTATTAAGTATTTTATTCATTGGCGAGGAGATGACATAAGTAAGGCATTGGATGCTGGATCATATCTCATTGAACTACAATGGACCACACAAGTGTTGCTAATGTAAGTGTAAATCCTACTTTGTGCGAGAGAAGTGTGAAGTAGAGCTCAGATGTTGTTATATGTATGCATCTTTTCTTTTATTTTCTTTATTTTTTTAGCTTCTCACTGTATTCTAGGGTAGGGTAGAGGGAACCTGGGAACCTTATGTTACAATACTCCTTTCCAATTACGATACTTCCGTACGTCTCTTGCCGCCGAATACTGAAATTATTCATCCATAATACCCAGTAGCATTGTTTCACAATATATAACACGAGGGCCGATTTAGAAATTATCACCTTTTAAATGTCCATGTTTTACATAAGAATTTACTTTCCTTTTAGAGAAAGTGAAATTGTCCTATACGCGTTGCGATTTAATATCGTAATCGTATGTCAATACTATTTAAAAAATAAATAAATCGATTTTTCTTTCAAATAAATCGATTATCATGTTATCATTATCATTGCCTTGCTTGCAAGCATTGCCTTGATAAAAATAATGTGGGCAGCAAGCTTCTTTACTTAGCAAGTTCGATAACAACTTTACATATGTTAAAGCATTTACACGTTTATTGCCTAGTATATATCAGTCGCCATCTTAAACTGTTTAATTCCATTCAAAGCGAACAATGTATTACGAGTTCAAGCACAGAATCGAACCTGGCGACCTTCGCCACTCCTACTGAGCCATTGATAGTATGTATCAGGATGTGGTCGTCACGAATTTTGTTTCATATTGACATACCTTCCTAGAGTGACATTTTTTAAAGTTTTTTTTTATATATATTTTTTAGGTATTTAATAAATGAGTTTATATTGATATATGTCTAATTTAATTGTAGGTTTAAGTTTAAATGTTCATTTTTGTCTATGCAGATAAAAATATCCACATATAAATAATTACATTTAATATTGGGATATGTTTTTGACAGGCTTCCCACCGTGGTCAAATGGAAACATGTAAGTTACTTCAACACATTTGCAAACCTTGATGTATCACTGGCTTATCCGACACAAAAAGCTCTGATTTTTTGCACGTGGTCATTAATTGAGTGAATATTTTTCATTTCTAATACAATTGTAATATTTATTTAAGTTATTGTGGCACAAGCCTACTTATTATGTTGCTAGCGGCCCGCTCGCGGTTACACCCGCGTGAACTATGTCATTATTAATTTCTGTCTCCATGACTACGTCCTAGTGGCATCTATGCAAAATTTGAGACTCCTAGCATTTGTAGTAACGAAGTTTCATACAAACTTTCGACCCCAAAAACAACCCCTTAGAAGTCGAATATTGCAAATTCCCATCTTAGCGAGCACCTACGTCCTATAAGTAACTCCTATGCAAAATTTGAGATTCCTAGCACTTGTAGTTTCTGAGATTTCGTGATGAGTGAGTGACCTTTCGATTTTATATCTATAGATTTGGGTACCACAGTACTAATGGGTAATTACTAAACTATGTTTTACTAATTTAATTTCAAGGATATGTCGTACGCAACCTAAAAAAAATTAATGAAAATTTAATGGTTGACCTTAAATTATGGTCAAGTCCAGTTTCTTTTACTTCCTCAGTACTAGATGTCAAATTGTTTTGAACTTTGTCATTTGTCACGAAAATTATAAATAAGGAAAGATTGCCTTGGTTGGAATCTTCATAAAGTCAACAAAATTTAAAAGAGTTATTTTTATTCAATATTAAAAATTTTTAAACTATATTTAAATTTAAGAGATTTTTGCTTTAAGCTAGGTATATACATCAAAACAAAAATAGTGATATTATTTACATGTTTAACATATTAAAAGTGAGTTTTATTGCAAAGACATTTGAAATTCATTAGTATTTTGCTGCATTATAATTATAATATGTACTTAGTTGCAAATTAATTTGATCGACCTCCACATCTTGCTCAAGCGAGCAGACGAGCAAAAGGTTACCTGACCAATTTAAGGAGTCAAAATGACAGCGTTTCAACATAAGATGGATAATGCAATTAGAAATTGAACGCGCAAATGTAGGTCATACGACATTGAAATAAGATTTAAATTTATATACAATTTTTTCTCGTGTACTTTTACTAGTTATATATAGAGTGTTAAGAATACGTAGTTACATAGTATGCACATCCAAATAAGAAGTATCATATAAATCACGTCATTTTTACTGATTATTTAATATTATTTATTGCGTATTTAATATTATTTAATATTATATAATAAGAATATAAATTTATACCTATTTTTTTCGGATTAATTCTGTATTCCGCTTACACATCCCCCATTTCCTAGCCTGCATGGGCAGAGAGGCGTAGACGGTAAGACATTTCGTTCCTCAGTGTCGTATGTTAATTCTATTTTTGGGATTTAAAATGGATTATTCTTTCTATCTCAATCGATTACCATGTTGGCTATAAGAAAGTGTTATATAGAACTACCATCACGCCCAAATTCAAAATATCGCATTTTGAATGGCGAAATGAAAATACCTAATTCAATTCTCCAAGTTGGGGCCGAAGCTACAACTACCTCATAGTTACGTAAAAGAACTAGATAAATATACAGAAGAAATTATATTATAATATAATTTATATTTATGAAATAGTTTACCATACATTACAACATTGAGGGTATCGCATTCAATCAAATGTGGTATGAGTGCGCGATCGTGACACACGTAGGTCTTATCAATATTTCATTACTTTGAAAACATGCGAAGTTTAATTAATTATATAATTGCGAAACTAGGTATAAGCTTAAATTTAAAATTTCTTTTTAAAATAATAAAGCATACTCAAGTCTTTTACTTTCACACACTCCGTTCCCCAATTTTAGTTTTTTTAGTTTTTTCGTTTCACTATTTTACAGTCACAAGCGCCACGACGGTTACAAAGCAAATATATAATATATAAACTATTAAGCACACAAATAAGTTACTGTTACATAAGTAATTTCCATGCAATATTGTCCTAACTGTGCCCATACGTGTATTACACATGGGCATAGGTCACCACACCATATACTCGCTGTGTATAGAATAATTAACACATAACTGCAGGGTTTATCACAATAAAAATTACAGCAATCTATTTATTATACACCACTTTTATGTTATGCAATTATTAATTATGTTTTATGAAACTAGTTTTTGCCTCCATCTTTGTTTTTGTGGATTTTTAGAGATGTAAAATGGATTTGTATATATTTTTTTAAACTAGTTTTTGCTTCCTTCTTTGTTTGTGTGGCATTTAAGATGTAAAATGATTCTCGTAAGAAATTTCCTCTATATTCTGTAATCTACCTTCATGCCAAATTTCATTCTAAGTTTCATTAGTGAGTTGTCTGTCAGTTAGCTAGTAAGAAAAGATTTTTATATATGTATGTACAATTGTACATATAATAATGCTTTATAATCCATACAATATACACCCACAGGCGATTTTAGCTAACAAATTGTAAGCCATTATAACGTATATGCGCCTAATTGTGCTGTTACAAAAGCTTTTTAGTAAACCACAGCCATTTTGTTATTGAGCGTTAATCACACGGGTGAAATTAAATCTCTATATGGAGTTATTTGTTTGGATTAATTGAGAATTATGACTATGAATGACGTAATCGTTAAAAATTGTATAATATTTAAAAAAAAGAAGCTAATGATGCAATGAATTCAATGGTTTTGGATTTAAATCACATCAGAAAGTAGTGCACATTAACTTATTAAAAGATTCAATTGTGTTAGAAAAGGTCACAAGTTCTGCCCTGGATAATGTTTTTTAATATGAGAAAAGTGGATATCTCAATCAATTGCATGCATGCATGTATATTTTTTTTTCATTTATTGCTATAACAAATTAATATGATTGGACCAAAAATAGAAATTTCAAAAGTAGCAATTACGCAATTATATATTAGATTTTTTTTAAGTCATAGTCACCTTTAAGCTACTCCTAGTTGACGATTATATAAAACAATAGACTTTTACTTAGCTGAAGCGAGTCGGATATAATCGATATATCATTGAACAATATAATCGATTAAATAAAATTAGGTCAAATATATTGCATTCGTTTATCGTTTTTTATCATAGATAAGTGCCTACATTATTAATTATAAGTAGGCTCATTAGTCGATTCCATTGATTGATTATTTGAAATATTGATTGATATTTGTAAAATTGTGTAAAGAGATATTTATAATAAAATTTCTACAAATTATATCTACATATAAAAGGACTGTTAAATAAGTTATGTAACTGTACAGCGCAGTCAGCAAGAACGCTAAAATTAAATAACTAATGGCAGCTCTCGAAACACTGCATTATATGCATTAATATTAAGAAATTCATATTTTACGTATCAAAACAATCATAGGCACGACTATGTTAAACATGACGGACATTCTGTACTAACAAAGCAAAAGTGATCGTTAGGCGTGTAATATACTGGCGTGCAAAATTGGAGTATGACAACCCTTTACTGGTGGATAAGGAACGAGGGTTCCGTGGGTCGAATCTACACGAGTCATCAGTAATAAAACACAGAAGCGACTCTAAATATCCCACGTGCAGTCGAAAATCAGATTGTGAGCATTTGCATATATTGTCAGTTACAACATTTATGGTGGCCGCTCAAAAATGACCACTAGTCTAAGGAAATACGGCGTCCAGCTTTTGTAGGATTGACTACTTTAGAAACAATGTTAGGCGTCACGAAACCGTCGCATGCTCAAAATGCGTTAAATCTTAATTGAATTCTTACGAGTTAGAAGGCGAATTGGCCAAATTAAATTAAATTAGATCTGGCATGCAACCTTCTATTATCTAGGGCGAGATAAGATAGTGTTCACGAAAGCATATCATAATCGGTAGAACTAAATCAATCAATATTATAGAGAAATTTAAATAATAAAATTTATAATCATTTCATACTTTTTTGCTTGTCAAAATATGCCATAAAAGTTTGACAAAACGTAGAACATATAAACATTATCAGCTTTTTAGATTAAAGAAATGATCGCGTAGGAGTAGAAGGTCGTATTGTACAAACTACGTGCCCACATTTGATTTATTACGCTATCAGAATTCAGATATTGTTACATTTAATATAACAAAGGGTATTGCATAATTCTGAAACGAATTCATTGACACTGACCAATAAGATCGCTTGCAAAAGCCTACCTCAATGTCGTCCCACTTTCGAATCGTAACCGCAGATGTAACGGAGTGGACACTACACTAACAGATAATTACGTCACACTACTTATGATACAATACATTACACCTTTAATTTCAGTTGCGTAAAGTTCAAAGTTGAATTTGGTCGTGGAAATATGTCATTGTGATAATAACTAAAGGATAATTTTAGATTTAAATCAGTTGATTAAAGCAATCGTTGTATTGAATGTTATATCTAAGATATAAAGTTTATATTAAGTTGTATTGTCAACCAGGATCTGTAGTGGCGCCAGTTGTTTTATTGTCTTGAATTATTCACGTAGGAGTTAAACTCCTAATGTAGATTTGACAGGCTTGTCTATACAAATGTGACCAATGTATAATTTTATTGTTTCTAAAATATCTCAACCATTTTGCCTTCATTCCTGAGTTATTTTAAGACAATATTTTCCTTATTTCAGTAAATTTTATTATGTGTAAATTTAGAAGAACTAATCCAAGTACCCTCACGACAGTCTGAAAAATTACTTTAATATTAATAGATAAAAAATGTCATTCGTTTTAACTAAACTCCTTTACTTAAAATAAGAACAAAAAAAATCCCAAAAACAAACAAAAAAAAGGAAATATAAACATGACAACCATACGCATAATTCCATATACCCAATCAATGAAAATCTAACTACCATGTTTATTTCCACAAAAAGCAAGGCCCCCCATTGTGCACGTATTGTGCTGCGCGGGCGCACGGAGTTCCGCGCGAACTCACCGCCGAGATATCGATAAGAACACAATAAACAATAACATTCAGCTAATTCTGTTGCAACACATAATAGTTATGCGACCGTGGATTGAGGATCTTTTACAATGAGCGACTGTTTGTGACAATCTGTTGGCAGATACAGGATCTTAATTATCTAATGAAGGAATTATTAAAATATTGTTTAAGTTATACTTAATTTTGTTATAAAGTTTAATTAAATATATTTTATTATATGTAGCAACTGAACTGTTTAAAACTAATTATTTTAGAATATTTTTGTTAATGTTAATAATTGATGTTACAATGTTTTAAGAAATTTTGAAAAATGTACTTTAGTTTGCTTATTATATATAGGGAATCAACACAGACTTATTATTACCGTATATAAAGATAAAACAGTTTTGCTTGTCCTATATGTTAACTGAGAAATATTTAAGATCGCATTGTATAAAGAGACGTAGACGCGTGTCGACTACTTGCAAATATTATTGATGGGCACAGTGCAAAACAGGATCTTTATAAAAACAGCCTTTTTTGTCTTCGATTTCCATTATTTGAAGTATTATTTTTTCTTTATTTGATACCTTAATAACAAATACCACGTAATAAAATCAATATGTTGATACTAATAATACCATATTGCTTGCAATCATGTTCACACTTTCTTAGATTTCCACAATGACTTAACTTTTCTCTTTGGATATATATCAATTTAACAACTGATTCTGATGATAATTTTCAAAGCATTTACAACGCGGGGCTCAACTGTAAATAAATGAATTACACGCTATAAAATCCGTGAAAAGTAGTTTTGTTAAACAAGCAACTATTCCCTTCTAATGGACAGATATTAAATACTTGACCTCTGTGTTTTACAGCCGGTAGTGTCATTATCACTAAAGTCGTTAATAATAACAATTAAATATAATTTTTTTTTTTTCCCTAGCCTACATCATCCCATTGTTGGGCAAAGGCCTCTCTCCACTTCTTCCATTCCGGTCTATTTAGTGCTATTGAGCACCAGTCAGGCCTATAATGGTCCAGCTCGTCCCGCCATCTCCGTTTTGGTCTGCCAATTCTCCTTTTAGAGCTGGGAATCCATCTGGTAGATGATTTCGCCCAAGACTCTTCCGGCATGCGGCAGACGTGTCCGGCCCAGTCCCATTTCAACATAGCGGCTTTCATGCCCACGTCAGCGATTTTTGTGCGAGAGCGCAGTTGGGTGTTTCGGATTTTATCCATTAATTTGACACCTAAAATACTGCGCTCCATCGCACGTTGGCAAACCTTGAGGGCGGACTTAAAAAATAATTAAATTAAAATAAATTGCTAAATAAATATGAAAAATGACATGAAAAAAATTGTCGCATACGACATGGAGTCGTATATTATAAAGGTATTGGAGCGCGTGCCGCCTAACGTATGCATTGCTGAGGCATTATCGACGAGGTTGGGCATAGAATTAGGGCGACAATACACCTGGTCTATTTACCAATACTTTAAACTGGTTATAATATATTAGAATTTAGTTATTTTTCAGTAAGTAAATTTTTACTACAGAGGCACAGTTATGTTTTACTAAGTATTAGTTGTGGATTCAAATCCTATTCAGCTAAATAAGTGGTTTATCCTGTAACCTGAAATTAGCAGGGTAGAGAATCTAGAGTCAAATTACTCTCCGCTTTCCGCCTGAATTCGGTACATAACGTGATCTATAATATAGTAGGTATATTATTTTTTATAATAATGTAAAGTTAGAATTTCAAGGACTATTAAAGCTTTTCTAAATACAAACCTAGCTATGACAAAGGGGGTATTGAATTGGGATTCACACATAAATAACACAGTATCAGATACATATCCAGTAACCCTGTCTCCCCGACCGCCGACGGGGCAGTGCATTGTAGTTTACACCATTTTTGCTCCTAAACAATGTTTACTTCCTCCTTATTGTAAATATATCGATTATCATCATCTTGCGTGATTTTATTTATTGCCACCTAATACTTTTTAGAAGTTTTTTTTTTTTTTTAATTTGGTAATAAGTCATTATTTTTAAATTAAACTAACTTAAGTATGACAGGTTAACAAAGTTATTAAGCAAAACATAAAGTTATTTTGTAAAATCATAAAAGAAATTACTTGTTTTTAAGCAGTTTTCGACTTGTAATTTCTATTAGATAAAATTATTTAAAAATACTGTCAACAAAATCCATGATTTCCTAATTAAAATACAACGAATACAAATAAATACTAACAATTCCGCATTATTTAAACATATTTCAATTTAACAAGAAAAACAAAACAACAAAATGAATGAACCTGAAGAACTGCAGCGAATTTATTTCCTTGCGCACCAAACTCCATTAATTGAAGCAAAATGAACGCCGGTGCGGTTTCCCTATCACAGACGTAAACCAGTCCTAATTATTAGTGGGAAATGTTCGATCTTTATTGTTTGTGGCTCCCGTACTGATCTGGCTAATTAAATCTATGTGTAGTTTCATTAAAATAGTGAAATTCGTGTGTGTGCATCTGATAGCCGACTTCAGCGAGTCTACGACACTTCCTAGTCGATGCTATATATATTTATTTAGTTAGGTAGTGTTCAGTGTTATCAGGCTAAAAGAATTTGATAAATTGGAATTTGCTTTAAGTAATATGAAATTTGAGTTTTTGTGAGAATATATATTTGTGTTACAGATTTATAATGGTGTTTTATGTAGTTAATGTAATATGAAAAATGGATGATTGGGAATAGGACAAAGTTTTATGTACTGAAATAAAGCTTATTTTTGATTAAAATCAAATAGGTAAGAAGCTAAACATAGCATAAACTCTTTATTTCACGCCACATCGCTTATAAATATAAATCTAACAAGAACATAAAAACTAATCCAATGAGAAGAACGGGCATAGTACGTTGGAAAAAAGACAAAATTACCATCAAATGAAAAGATATACATAATATTAAAATCATTTATTTTGTGAAAGAACATATTATTTATTAAATGTAATCATTAAGTATAATAAACGATTCCTCCTTCATATCAGTTGTAAAGGTAAAAGTAAATAAAATGGAAAACACTAACCTACCTCAATGTTTTAGAGCTGAGCGTCATTACGACGCTGAGATGACATCGCGCACTATCCGCCATCTCAAAGTGAATAATAGTTTTATTAGAGTTGAAAAATGTCTTTGATATATAAGACATTTAGTTTATTTACGAACAATCGAAATTAACATTTATTTATGCAATGTTTTTAATTCTCATCTAGCACGTTTAACTTTTTTTCAGGGAAAAAGAATATCACCCGCAATTTTTTTTTAATAATAAAAGTATTCTTTTTTTAAGTCGCCAGTCATGTACAAGTTAATTTAACCTAAATGCAGAAAGAAGAATTTTTATACATAAAATCAAGATTTTTTTTATTAAATAAATAGTAAAGTGGGTTATTCTTAAGATTTCGAAATATAAATGAAGACAAACGAAGACATATCGTTAATTATGCCTATGTAACCCTGTACCTGGAGTCAGAGTTACCTCTGATATTTAAAATGTGTCAAAGCGTAAATAACTTTAAGTCTTTCCATAACAAAATTCCGGAAGTATCCCGGGAAGAATCTCCAGAATTCTCTAATATGAAATAACTTAAGGCAATAAACATTAAAATAAGACATACTATTAAATCTCTCCAATCGTCAAAACTCTTTAATTATAAAATAGAAAATTAATTTTTCTAAATATTTTTTTACAATTACTAAAATTACATTAACTAATATTTACTTATAAAAATAAATGCAACATTCGTGGAGACCTTGTTTGCGCGTCGTTGATTTTATTTCGTCGTAGTGGCAAGTATTTTTACTTGGGAAAGGAAATCTGGCGATTTAAGCAATTTGTCTTTTACGGCGCGTTGTGAAACTACATGGAAGTTTATGATAGCTACGCATGAATTAAATTACAGTATGTTTTAACAAAATATTATTTGAAGAGATTTTTTTATCAATAATAACTTTGACCATTAAAGCGCGGTGTTGAGTTCCGCGACGCATCACGCAATGTCTCCAGAATTTAGCGGAAAACGGGGAACGGAGTGTCTTCACGCTATGTTCCACCTGCCTATCTTCCTGTATGCGGGATACAGCGTCTTTATTAAAATTTCGACATCTTGGAAAAAAAATCCAAAGTTAGGCTAAGGCTACATCGAGTGGAATAAAAAAATTAAAAATGAATAGTTTACACTTAATGCGTAGCTCCAAAATAATAAAATAAAAATAAATACACAAAAATAATATCCAACGTTCCATAACATTTCAATTATAAATGCAATATTTTCCAAATTCCACGCTTTTGTTATATAAAGTGAGTTACATAGACTCTAGAGATTTAATCTAGCCCGCTAGCGATTTGCAATGCAACCAATTATCACACCGGGGATTGCGTCACGTAATTGTGCCGCCCCACTGAACAGTATGGAGTACCGTAGTGGGTGGAAATGCTCTCGTTCGTATTACAATTTGGGTGGACTTTTAGGGGTGTAATGGGTTTTTTGTTCTTTGATGATATTTACATCTTTTTTAATTAGTTTCACACTGCATCTCGGATATAGGCAGGGCAGAGAGAAGCTAGTGTTTGGTCACTCCATTCGCGGATTTTCGCTCAATTATAGACTTTAACTTTCTTTTTAGGTATTATAGAGTTATCACAATTTGAGTAGTGAAACTCAGTACATATAAAAGCCAACAATCATTTTATTTTTAGATTTATGTTTTTGCTAAATGCGTCGAGCGATATGTTTAAAAGTGCGATGACATGTTTAAAAATAATTGTTTCTAATCTAAAATCTTAATCGATTTCTTTAGTTTCACTAGTTTAATCTTGCTAATAGTAAACATACTTAAATATTTTCGCCCTAAGAACTACTTTCTGACTAGATGCTTTATTTTGTCTTGACTAAAGAAATATTTCTCTTATATCTTATAATATACCTTCTGTTTTACGACAACATATTGTACGTATATATATGAAAAATTATATATGCAATTCTAAGTTTATACAAAATTTAACATTCACCTCGAGATAGTTGACTGATACAATCGTATAATTAGTCGTAAAGTAGGGCGCCACGTGCCAGGGCTTGGTTGGTCGGGATTTTGCAATATGAATAAATCATTGTAATCGCCACTCTAATATAGTCTTGTCGACCACTTTACAGCTTTTGAGTGTGCAAACTTGCTTATTTCGTACTGTTGAGTTATTTAGTTTGTGGTATATTTATTTGAGAATTTAAATTCTATTTATAGTATCATATTAGAACGTATGTATGTAAAATCGTGACTATTTTATGACTCTATTTGATAGTAAGTATTTTCAAAATCGTCATAACTCTGGAAAACTGACTTCTAATGCTAAAAATCCCACCGAAATTGGTTTATTCGTTTGATTATCGTGAACAAAAGACAAATAACTGCATAAATTTATTCAAAAATTGTTAATTATTGAAAATCTTAAGAAAGCTACATCAGTTGTATTTAACCGCATAGATGTGAAATGCATCTACATTTTAAGGATTTCTCTGAAAACTTGCTTACAAAAACAATATTACAAAACAGTACGAATATTTAATTTTTCAATATGATTTAGCTATTTCTCCAGAAAAACTCTTCTAACTTAACATACTAATATACAAACTTACCTCATGCCGTCGAAGCCGTCATCTGATCCATTGATAGTGAGCACCGGCGCGCGCGCATATGCCTTAGCCACACGTCGATTTTTCTCAAACACTATCACTTTCGCCCAGATTTCATCGTCGATTTGTGTCCATTTATCCAGCACTTCTTGTATGTGTTCCTGTAGACAAAGAAAAAAGAGTTAGAAATATAATTAAAAATATATATAATTAAATTACTGTTAAATTGGTTTTGGCTTTCAGTTAAAGTGCCTACACTTCTCATGGAAATTGATTCATCCTTAGACAATCATTAAAAAGATTAAGTAAACCAAAGCCTAACCAATGGATTTTAAAAATAAGAAAACATAAAAATGTAATCGGTATCTATCTATAAAGTAGACAAAAAGTAATATTTTTTCTAATGCTATGTAGAAATGCAATAATATTTAAAAATACTTTACAGATTATATTAATCATTCAATAAAAAAATTATCTAAAATTGTACCAACATATTTCCAAATGTAACCTTGGTAGGCGTTTTTATGGGAAATTACCACAATTTAGACATAGGTATACCAATGTAGCAACGATTCGCAATCAGACGACATACTAGCGTAACGTTATGCTCTAGTAAGTCACTTCCAAGAGATCATAAAGAGCAAACTTGAAGGCTTAAAATAATCATGCTCATTTGAGGCTCCACGCATGTAAATAACCATATATTAAATTCATACTGTTGTTTAGCAGCTTCAAGCTTCTTTTCGCAAAGCAAGGTAAAGGAAAGGGAACCTAGTGTTAAGTAAGTGTACTCCGTTCTCCACAGGCTAATTTTAGAGATATTATTGATTGAGTGGTGGAACCCTCGCTTTGTCTTGTTATTGGGACGAGATAGTGAAAATAGGTCATGTCGTGTGATAATCAAACCGACAAAGATTGCCTTTGTGGTTAGATCATAGTCATCATGGCGGCCTTTCTCTTTACCTATGTGTATATAGCACTAATGTCCTATACGAAGTCAAATAGACTTCGATGTACTTTGGCTTAGGAAGGAACCTTCCTCCTTATGGTGGAAGGTTCCTTCCTAAGCCAAAGTACAAACACATTTATATGTGTTCACCGAAGTAAGGCTTATATTGTATTATTTTTATATTTTAAACTTACATATTACTATCTTTATTTGAACTACAAGTCTTTCTGTCTAGTTTAGGATCAAATGACATAATTTTATTCCTTGAAATATATACAAATAGACTCTGATAAAGTATTAAGTAAAAATCTAAGATTTTAAAAAACCGTTAATTATAATTTATAATACCATAAACATCCAATCGCAAACCTCTTATTATTTTATCAACTAATATAACACCATAATTTGCTCATATAAAGCTGTTTCCAAGTTAAATACAGCTTGCCTTAAATGTACAAAATGAAAAGGAAAGTACATTTATCGTTTTATTAAAGTTGTTAAATAATTGCTGTAGCACATGTTTTTCCTCGTTTCCGCCTCGTGGCGACGTTTCACTTCAATTTCTAACAGTTGTTCGCTAAAAGTAAATTTTGATTACTGTTATTATTTTGTAATAGCATTTTGGGATTCGTCATACGGTTTCGTTTTTCAATTTCGATTTTTATTCATGCTTAAGTTATGCTTTTAGGTTACATTTTAGAAGCAAACTAGTTTCTAATTAGATTAATTGTGGGAACATTTATTTATTTGTGTGTGAATCTTACCATAATCTTTACCTATATTATACAATATATGTATGGCAAAGAATGAAAAAAACCGCATTGAAAATAGAGTTCGTTATGTATATTGTTTATCTATTAAAAATGTATGAAACATTTTTTCTATGCATTATTATACAAAGGTCATTATTGTACATGTCTATATACATATGTACTTATTATTACTAGATATATCTCTTATTGTAAGTTCAGTTACAAATGGCAATAATATATATCTCGTCTAATAAATAGCGAGTACTTTCTCTCCGTCACATTCTGAATCGACTTCATTAATATCGTTTTACATTGAC
Organism: Heliconius melpomene melpomene; assembly: GCA_000313835.2. Taxonomy (NCBI): domain Eukaryota; kingdom Metazoa; phylum Arthropoda; class Insecta; order Lepidoptera; family Nymphalidae; genus Heliconius; species Heliconius melpomene. The sequence goes on along the minus strand of HE669460.1, from coordinate 469,310 downwards.
ATTATATACATTATCGTACTATTCATACTATTCATGGATAGATTTCCCTAATCCTTCAAAATATGCTATTATAAGGATGTTTTTTTACTAATATATGAGATCTATATATTCAAAAGTTCTTTAATGTAATAAGACTAATATTATAATTGTAGAAAGCAACAATTTTCAGTACCTGGTGCATATAAATTTTCAATTCAATTAAACATTTGCACGCAGAAGAACAAACCAATCCACAAAATAAAGAAACTAATTTTAAATGAAAGAAAGTTAATTTTATATGAAAAGATATCTATGTACATTGGATAAAAGTAATAAATAAAATTAAAAATAGATGAAAATGTTTTCTCTAGTCTCTAGCCAATTTTTTTTAGAAAATACGAGGTTTTCCATTTTACGTCTTAAAGCCCAAGCAAAGAAAGTTGCGGGCGACGACTAGCCTATATATCTAAATATAATAATACAGTAATATACAATCTAGTGAACTATAATCACTAACTATTTGTGAATACGGCTCGTTAGTGCCAAGTTTTGCATTTATTCGTATCGAATCAGTCATGCTCGATCATTGCACTGATTTATATATGGCTTTTTATGTCACACATGAGGTCCCTGAATAGCGCCTTTTGTACTGTCACTTTACTTATAGACCCAGTTATTTTCGTTTTATATGTACAGGTTAAAAAAGAACTCTTTTTGTAAAACTTAAATTACATTATATTTAACTTAAATGATGACTGTCATGGAAGGTAGAATAGTAAAAAACGGAACACATATAAATTAGTCTTTTCTATCTGTCTGTCCATTCATATGTCACAAATATGCCAATTTCTTTGGCTAATGATGACATCCATTCATTATTTGAGAGTCAATTTTCATTGAAGAATATTAAATTATCTAATAAGTAAATTGTAATAAAATTATTACTAATCAAAATTATATTAAACGCATTCCTTTATACTCATTTAATATGTCAGTAAAGTGTCATACTTATAGAAAATGGGTATATATAGATAGCGATGTAAATAAATGAAAACGATGTTGGCTTAATCAAGGCCTACCACAAGTTAGTAGGCCTTCTCATTAATATGTAATAAAACATCAATTATAGAAGGGACTGGTGTGATTTATAACTATCAGATAATTATAATAGGTTTTAGACATATTATTAAAACATAGCTTAGAAATATTTGTTGCTGTGAGTTCGTATTAATTTTTTTTATAAATAGTTTAAATAAATAGACATGCCAATAAATGTCGCAATTGAATTAATTATTTTGTATTCGAATTTAATCCGTAATAGCTTATTCTAAAAAAAGCAAATAAAAATTAAATATTTTTTTTAACGTAATATTTGTGAATAATGCGGTGTGAGGGCGTGATATATATTCTTTTTCCTACCTTAGTACAATTTCAAAATGTTACTCATTAGATTTTTGAAATATTTTAGTATTTTTTTTTATATATGTTTACGTAAGCTTTTAATAGCTTATTCTATGTGAGACAAGCATGACATTAAGAATAAATCTTTTCCATATAAGGCAAGGACGTCCAAGGCAATGTATACAATTAAATAATACTAATACCTACCAAGTCATATTAGTAATGATTTTTTCATAATTTCACACAGATTTCTTTGTAATCTTAAAAATAGATTATAGATTATTTTCTTTATATGATGACTTCGAAATCTTTCATAAGCTATTAAAAAAGCATTACTTTTTTACAGCAGCGCCTTTGTGTTAAGTGTTGAGTAGTCATTTGTTGCACATAATTTTATGTCACTTTTATAACTAGTAGGGCTATTTATAATCAATCATTTAAGTCAAATTGAAAGTTTTCTTTTGGAGTTCTTTAAGTTGAAATCAAAAAATATATATCATACAGCTTCACATTGTTTTCCAATTTTAAAAGGATAGGTATAGAGATCCTGGTGAACCCAGACCGCGGGAATCACCAGACAGACCGAGGGGAATGATAATAATGTGCATGCGAGTGGGGTTTAACCCATAACCGTAGCGTTTATAATTAAACGTTATCCCACAATGACCCGATGGCATTATCCTTTTTTTAGCACATGGCAAGGTAGGCAGAGGGAACTTGAGATCATAGGGTTAAACCACTTTATTCCCCATTAAGATATTTCCGTTCCGCTGAATTCTTGATACATTGCGTGCTGAATGGCGGGATTCAACGCCGCGCTATGCTTTGTTACTAAAGCCAAATATAAAATATTTAATTCCATGAGTGGGAATCGAATCCAGAACCGCAGTTCGTTCACATTCGCAGGCTTGTGCCTTTGCGTCATCACGAGAGGGAAACATAAAGAAAAAATTTTATTATGTAAACAAATATAAGGCATTTATATTCCTTATTTAACCTATTTGTTTATAAATTAAAAAAAAAAATACCAATTTCATATTGTGAATAAAAGGTGTCTTTTGTTTTAAGACAACCTGCTTATTACAATATGTTAACATTTAATTAATATAATTAACTCACTCAAATAAGTCAATTCTATAAAAAAAAACTTGCCACGACATGTGTCCAAGAAAGAATAGAAATGATATGTGCATGTTTCTACACCTGTAGGTTGTTCTTTCCGCATTCTTAAAATGCATTTAATTAGTCAATTGAAAAACAATCTTATTTCTTGGTGATAAAGTTTAAAATATAGAGACAGTTTTAATAAATGTTGCTCTACATACAAACAGTTAAATGAAGGCCTTGTGGTCAAGTTTCCGTAATATTCTTATGTTAGAGTGGTCCTGATGATGTTGACAGCGCTTATAAAAAAATAAATAAATCGATTTTAAGCTTTAATCTAAACGAATAAAGTTTATTCTTGAAAGTCAAATAATTTCATTGTTAAAAGCTATTCTCATGAAAATATATTGTAACAGTTAGTTTTTTGTATCGCAAAGTGTTATATTTAACTGTTCAAGAAAAATAAAAGTAAGCACGCCTTTTAAAATAAATAAATAGGTACAAATATAGTGAGTTTAATAATTCTGTATTCTTTATATAGATTTTTTTTAATATTATTTTGGAGAAAAAGGTATGATAGTTAATTCCCCGAATACTGGTTCATACTACAATCATGGCTGTTTTCATAGATTTATTAAAACATCCCTTTGTTTAAATTAATTGACGAAAAATGTTTTTTTTTTAATCTTAAACCTATATTTCGTCGAAGGCCAAATATTTCGGCTTTTGTTTTTACTTTATGTCATTTAAAATTCGAAGAACAAATTGTAATTATAAAAAAACATAACCTACTAGTCAGAAACATACTGTGTGAATTATAATTTACTATATCCATTTTAGGTTAAGGTAAGGTCGTCGCAAAAAAAGCTTTCTGCAACATGTACCTAAGATCCGGGACGAGGTGTTTTACCTTCTTACTACATATATGTAGAGCTTTACGTATGTAGAGTTTTTATAGGACCCACAATTAAAATATAAACCTTAAAAAAAGGTCAACCACTAGCAGCAATAGTTAGCAATAATTGATAGGAATTATTATCTTAACAGTAGGTTACCAACTTTTCCAAGTTCCAGGTTCCCTTCTGCCTAGCCTGTAATGTGCGGAGTGTAAAGTAAAAAAAATCCTTAAGTTCTGCCATTCACACACTGCAGCTCAAAAATTAAGCGGGAAAAGGGAAACACTAGTTTCCCCCTGCCTACTCTGGTATGCGTGAAAAAGCGAGAAGCTGGTTTTGATAACTGCCAAAGAGACAAAGCATTTTGTTCTTCTTTCATTTGTTGCTTTATCGAGTTAGGTAAAACCCAGTTTCTTTTTCACTTAAATATATTAAGAACTTATACCAAAAACCCATAAAATTGATGACTCTTTTATACCCATCGCGATAGAGTATTCGATTCGCTTATATTTTTTTATGGGTCACCTCTAAATTAAACTTATATATCTTTTGACAGTTAAGAAAAATCACTCAGCTATAGGATGGAAAAGATTGGATTGTGTTTCAAAGGTGAGAGTTCAAGGATAATATTTAAACTTAATTTACAGAAAAATTTGCATAGAATAATACAAGATGAGGTTTACAAATACGGGTTTCATATGACAACCAGTTTTAAGGTATTTTTTTATATATGTTTGTACCTTTTATATTCTCGTTTCTTAAAGGGCGTCAAAATATAAAAACATTATGTTTATTCTTCTTTTAACATAGCTAGTACATAACAAAGTCACTTCCCACGATATGCATTTCAATTTTAACTTAAAGATATAATGATTGAGAGAGGAGAGAAGAGAGAGAGAGAGGAGAGAGAAGAAGAAAAGGTTAGATATATACTATAACCTTACCTTTCTTCTATAGGATAGATATATATATATATAGAGTACACTAAAATATGGAGAAATTCATCATATCAAAGATTTGTAATGTGACACAGTGTGAAAAGTTGATGGCGGTTCAATTCCCACTCGAGGAAATTATATATTAAATATTTCCTTTTCGCTCTGGTGTCGAGGCAAAACTCGGCGTTGAGTGCCGCCATTCAACACGCAATGCTTCCAGAATTCAGCAAAATGTTGAACAGAGTGTCTCAACACTAGGTTTTCTCTGCATACATCAACATGATATGATTCATATTTTTAATGGGAAATAGGCATAATCAAAATTATCATATTAAAGAATATATTATGTATATTTATGCCTATGTCAATACACGTTTGTAAATTTGGACAACATTAAAGTAAAATTTAGAAATCTGAAGATGTCAATGGTAATATATTTTGAATATATTATAATAATTTGAGTATTTTATGTTATTTTATTTTTTATTTGTTATATAAAAAGTTTATAACAAGTTTTTTTAAAGTTTCAGCTTCACAAAAAAAGTGTTTTTTATTCGAATAAACATACATTTGAAACTAATGGTAATAAAGAGGTATGTTTATAACTTCTTTAGAATTCTTAATTTGTTGGTGATTTAAGATATTGCGAGTAAAAACTTGGAAGACTAGAGATATATTTTTCTGGAGCACTTGATGGAATTAAATATTTACCGTTTTGGTAGACTATGGGCGGTGTTAAGTTCCGCGACTCAACGAAAGTGGAGTGTAAAATATTCTAACTTTAACAACTTCTACCATAAATATGTATGACAAATACATTCCATTATAATACAAACACAAGTGAAAACAGCTACTTGAATAAAACATGTTTATTGTTTGTTAACAGGTACTAGTGATTGAACTACTTTTTTATCTCGTTTATATGACGCTACATTATCTCTAAGTGAAAGCGTTGATTAAATTCACTTTGTTTCTGTAATGTATGTAGGAAAGTCAATATAATTAAATAAATATTACATTTACAAATGATTTTTTGTATAAAAATGTATTATTGTACATTTGTTTACATTTTTTTGTTTAGTGTTTATTTATATTTTTATAAATTCGAAGGTTGTGCCTTCGATTTCCAGTCGAGGAAATTAATTATTTTCTTTTCCTTGCTCTGGTAATAAGTAGTAGCGCGGCGTTAATCGCGGAGGGAACAGCATGCTTGATTAAAGATGGCTAAGAAAACAAAAATATTTTTCAATATAAACATTTTCTCGAATGGTGATCGAACCCACAACTTTTATGGACAGTAAAGTCCGAGCTGCGCCACGATGACATGTTTTACAAATATTCGTTTTATTATTGTATTTGAAGCAATGACTTTATTTTTCCCTAGATCTATTTTATCACTAAGCTACAAGGTTGTTATCGGTGTTAATTGAGACATCTAGCAAGGACCGCTCCAATGTGGTCCACTTGGAGATGGGAAATATGATACTCAGATCTAGATAACCACTGATGCATAACAAAACAAAAATCTTTACAAAATGAATATTTTTATTAGAAACATAAATAATTTATAATTGTTTTTATTATTAAATAGTAGAAAAATTAAGAAGTTCTAAATCTTATCTAACTAATGTCGATATTGATATTGATGAATATAAATTCAGTCTGTTTATTTGTTGTCTTGATATTAATATTATTATTTTCTTTTAGTGTCGTTAGATCACTATCTTCTTAAGTGTTTGTGATCTACAAGTGTCAAAATTATCAATATAGATCATCAGTTTGTCATAGATAAAAAAAAATAGCATTACGCTTTCTCTTAGGAAACTGAGTGTCACCAAACGAGACATTACATACTAAATGAGTGCCATTGCAGAGCTCAACGCCGTGTCTTACCTTCTATCATTAACACTTCACAAATAAATTGGCACTATATTAAACATATCAAATGTAATTAACTCCAGTATAAAGCAATACTAGACGACCCTTGACTTCATCAGCCGCTCACCGATCTACATACCGCCTAAAGGTCAACAAGGGATCACAAGGCTGCTCCGTTTGTTATTCAAATGTATTCCGATATCTCGATAGTTATTATAACACTTAATAAAGTGATAAACAAAGAAATTTATTGTTTAATTAGTTTCCCTTAGGTAATAATAATTTATTAACTTATTAATAATAAAGAAATATTGAAATAAAATAACTGAATAACTAATTTCATTTGGACAGCTTTGTTTTGATTAATTGATTATTATATGAAATTGTGAATAAAATGTTTCACGCCTTCTTACTTAAAACCTCTTAATTATTATTATTGAGATTTGCAATTGCAAAAATATATTATAAGATAAATATTATAAATATTATATATTAAATATTATAAATATTATATATAATAGATAATATTATAAGATAAAGATATGCTATATAAGAAATTCATAATTTCTTTATTGTCTAAATACAACGAACTCTTATATTACTTGTGTGTAAACTTATATTACAGCCGTCCGTTGAACATAACTTATTCAAATATTCCGTAATACCATTTCAAACTGACGCGTATTCACAAGTAATTTTTAACAGAGACATTTGACGTTAACAGGTGTTATTTTTTTTCAGCTATTCAGAACTGACACCATCATTTGCCGGTACAATCAACCATACTAACCTGACCTCTATGGTAATATTATAAGAGTTATTATTGTATACCAATGCATATGTCCAATTGAGAGTGTAGTACATGAGTGACATGGTGTAACAGTCAGCGGTATAGAAACAAAAGTCCACGTGCCCGAGTTTTGATGGATGACTTGGAATTCTTTTGGTAAACCGTTAAGAGGTATACAGTTAAAAATTATGAAGTAACAAAAAATATAAGTTGAAATGTTTATTATTTTTTGTACTTAAATATTTTTTTTGGGAGCTTATAGTGTCATTTTAAAATTGCTAAGAAATTTGGTGTTACCATAACAAAATTTTCTTGGTCTATCTAAATTATGGAAGTTGCGTAAAAACGTGTTAAATTTAATTAAGTAAGCTTATAAAATATATAAATTATAAAGGTACATATGCAATATTGTTATTTTTGAAGCTTATTTGTAAAGATTTTCATTCAACATTAGACACTCATTGGCCATTATATACATTTTAATTCATCAAAAATCGATCCCACGACCTTGGATTTCTATACTCAATTATAAAAGAACTATATTCAAAATTTCACAACAGTATTTGTAAACTAGCGTTATTAAGTAACATAATTAAAATACAATTTGTGAGCTGTATTCATACTAATTGTAGACTACAAAATGGTTGGATTTATAATTAACTGACTCCAAAAAAGGAGGTTAACAGTTTGACATGATATTGTTGGAATTGGAGTTTGTATAATGTTTGAGTAAGATGATCTATATAGAATCTCATGCATGTGTGCAAAATTTTGTAAGTGTATTGTATTTGTATGTCTTTCTACAACTTTCATGGAAATTAAAAATTATATATGCTATTTTTTTTATTTACATGAAGTATATCCTAACTAAGGATGCAGTCCAAGTTTTACTAAATAAATTTCAATAGTTTTATCCACGTACTTCCGGGGGGTATCTAAAGTCAGTTTGTTTTTAAATAACTTCTATTATAGCATATTACGAGAGATTGTTCAATATGTTGAACTAGTGATGTAACATAGTCATTTGTTGACGAAAATGTGTCAGTTTATCTTAATGCCAGCATATAACCTGCCGTATCGTGTGAAAATCAGCGTGCACGCACTGCGTACGCGCTCGTGAAAGCCCACAGGGTGTTACGTAAAACATTTAGCAAAACTGTGAACACTGTCATCTTGTAGTTGTGAAAATTATGAAAATTTTAAAATATTACCGTTTTCATACGCTGTATTATTTATAAGTATTGAATTGAAATTTAATAATCGCAATAAATAATATTGTAATTCTACTACATAAGCGCTTTTTGAGTATTTTGTAAAACAAAAGAGGCATAGTGACATATAACTACTTTATTGTCCAATGAAAGTATAGGAATACATCGAGTAAAAGTAATCGATAAAGTACGAGTCGAGCTGGCCCATCTAGGGTTCCGTACCAGTCAGTATTGTAGGTCTACGGGAAGTATAATTTATTATAGTTGCCATACATAAGTGCGGGCGTTTGCACTTAAGTAGGTTTTTTTTTTCTATAAAATTTCATAACATTTTCTTATTATATTGATTGCGTTGGCTTAGAAGCTTGATATTTCTGTGATTTAAGGGACCGTTATCCTGAATAATTGATATTCGGCTCTACACTTAAATACAACTTTATATTTATCTAAGGATACAGGTACGATGCCCTAAAAATTTTATAAAATTATCCCTTTTATGAATTCTTCACTCCACCTCTGCAAGATAATCAAAATATATTTTTGTTCAAGACAGCTTCAACGACATTAACAAAAAAAGTATTTAAGAAGGTTACAGGATCAAGGAACTTAAAGCAAGAAACGATACGTAACTGAAGAATTCTATAAAAACTAGCATTACATTTTGGGTTGACAACCAATAAACTGCATATACGTATACTGCACAAAAAGTCGTAAGCGAATAAAATACGCGTTTTTGCATTGCTAGAGCAACGTATAGCATTGGAAAATTAACCTAAATAGTATAAAATAGAGTTTATTATTGTTTATCGTGATTGTGCTAATAATAACGCTGCAAGACAAGACAGGTGCGCAAAATAGAAAGTTGTCCGCTTCCTGGTCACCAGTTCGCCTCGTCGCATGTGGCTAAGGCTTTAGATGCAAGGACATAAGAACAAAGTAAGTAATTGATTCATATTTAAATATTTAAGCGATTTTTTTTACATTTTTGTTTAACAAATTATAATTATTGTTTCTATACTCATATATTTTATAAGCAAAATAAGAATATTTTTATATGTTCTACCATCATACAGGATAGGCAAGTAGTGTGTTACAATGAGTAATTCCATTCTTATTTTGCACTTATTTTTAGAGACATTGCATTTTAAGTTGAAAAGACTAACGACAACTTCTTTAGAAACGAAAATATTTTAAATAAAGTAAATTTTTTCCCTAACTATCTGTATGTACAGACAGAGATTAGAATATATTCTTAGAATATCAATATACTTAAAACAATAATATGAAATAAATATTTCCAGCTTTAGTGTTTATTTAATGACGAACATGTATTCGTCTTATATTCGTACTAGTGTACCCGGACGCGGCTACGCCTGCTTCAACTATAAGAATATTTATTAAATATATTCATTAAATTATTTTCAATTTTTAATAGAATTAGTAAGAAAATATAAGTTTAATAATCAAAAAGAATAATAAGTAGATACACATTATTAGAAAAAATTATCTGAGTTATTGAAATTAACCAACAAAAGGATTAAAAGTAACTAAAGGATAGATATTCTTAATATTAGAAAAAGTACCTAAAGTTTTCCGTGCGTGCGTACATAGATATCGACTCTACGAAATAACAACATTTCTCTCTATTAAGCAGGATAATTTTCCGGGCAATATCAAATAAAATAAGAAGAGAATCAAAGTGTATTTTAAATTAATTATAAACAACAAATAAAGTTCGAAAATGTATGAAAATTCATAAAACCGTCAACGTCTTCTGCCCGTTCGCGTCGGTCATACTATGCCGCCCGCTAGGTGGCTAGGTCATTTGGAATCAGTGACATCTCCTTAATTATTTATTATTATGTTATACAGTAAACTATAATTTCAATCTAGATAAAATGCTAAAAGTGACTATTATATTTATTTCATATTTTCGGATGAATATCAAAACGTCGCGGTAGCGGTCGCGTAGCAACGACGGTTGTTATTAACATGGCAGAATAAATTGCATGTCAAATTAGAATGTACTTTAAAATATATTAGTATATATGTGTAATGTAATGTTATATAGCCTATAGCACTTCTGAAGAATGCAGCTTTCATACAAAACAAAAACAATGAAAATCGGACCAGTAGATCCAGAGATCTTAGCGTTCAAACAAACAAACAAACAAACAAACTCTTCCGCTTTATTATATTAGTATAGATAGATTAAAATGCTTCGTTAAAATGGTTAGCAGCATTTTAGTATTTTAACATAGGTATTTAAACATATTCCGGAAAAATCAATTCGTACCGGTTTTGTTGAACCTACTTCGACCAGACTATTGGAATTATACAACCGTGTTTTATACTTTCCTCTGACAAACGAGACCTAGAAGAAACTAGATGTCCCCATACACTACTTAGCTACCTTTTATATATATTAAAACTAGTACTGTATTAATAGTATTTAGTAGTATATATATTAAAGTATCCATATTGAATATAATTATTTGATTTGCATGGATTTGCAATTGCAAGTCGAGAAAACTTATAAATTTTCTATTAAATTAGAGAGTGTTTATCATACATTATGATCCACTTAGCAGAATATTACATTACAAAACGATTGCTAATATTTCGCAATATAATAGGTACAACGGTGAAACGAAAGGAAGAGTTGGGAGCGAAGATAACGACTTTCACTGCAGACGCTAAAAAGTGAAACTGGAATGAGCGGGCGCAAGCCAAATTATAACTGAATTGCAAATTTCAGATTTTTGGACAAAATATTTAACTACGTTATTATTTTTTGTCGAGTACAGGTATAACTAAAAGTAGATTCTTTTCAGATTTAATTTAGATCTTTATTTTAGTTATATCTTGCATATTCACACTGTTCCTGCAGCTAGCGACATACTTTTACCCAAAAAGGAATCAGTAACTCTTTCATAAATGTGTATTTGCGGCTGTCAAGGTCACTTATTGTGGAATCTGATAATGAAAACCCTTGCGTAGTGGGAAGACATGTCGAAGTTGTAGAAATTACGAAAACAAGAAAAAATGGACTTTTCCATTTTACGTTTTAAAGTCAAGACGTTAAAGGTAAGACTGCCTATACGAAAGTCTTATAAATGTTAAAACCTTAAAAAAGTACAATAAATGTAAAACAACTGCCGTCACAACAGCTGGTTAATTGATATGAAGGTCAGTACTTTGCGAAGTGTAGACTGATGGGTGGGAAAATGAGGGCTAATTTAATAATATGCAAATCTGTAGCTAGGTAGTTTAACCTTGAAAAATACACGTACGAAGAAATAACAATAAAAATTACTATAAAATTTTACCTATCTAATTTATATATTTTTATGATTTTACATAATATAGTTATTTGTATTGTACAGATTAATTATTTCCTTAGTTTGAACTTTATTACAGGCGTTAGTCAACTTTGAGTCGCAATCATTTTTTTTAGACTAGTCATTGACGGCAACTTTGTTTGTGGTATTTGAGACTTAAATGGAAAAATCCGTAAATTGTAATTTACTTTCGTCAGTGCGTTGTGTGTCGGGCACTCAGTAACGGAAGGATTATAAATAACTATAGATACATCAAATCTAACAAACTACGTAAAAAATATTTATAAGGTATATGACTAAAGTTAAATAAATGCTTAGTTAAAGTTTAAAAACCTAATAACATTTAATACGATAATGAATACCTTCAGCTCAACAAAGTTGCTAGCTATCAGTTTTCCGAATTGAGCACAAAGCTATAGTTCAGATATTACTACAGAAGGACACGAATATAAATGTCAAAAATATATTGATTTACTACTAATTACAATTTATATATATTTTTCTTAAAACTATTTATTTTGGAATTACTTACAATAAGACTTTGGTGTCTAAGGGACGAAAAAAATTATTTTTTTTTAGCTCAGGCTACAAAATATTTTTAATATACGAAACACAGGGTTAAGTTTCCCCATTTAATACACAATGCCAAAAGCTTTTTCTGAATTTGAATCTGTAACCATATGTTTAAGAGTTCTAAATATATTTAACTTAGACAGAATATACTTTTATTAAATTAGTGAATCAATTTTACATTTTTAATTATAAATAGACTAGCGGACGCGCGCAGCTTCGCTTCCGTAATTAGGGGTGAATTCTAGAAAATCATGAAACATATGTTCAATTAAATATTTTTAGGAGTCTAAATTTAACATTTTATAATAATCGTTGGCGTTTTAAAGATTTTTCCATACAAACTTTCAACCCCTTATTTGCACAAAGATTAAATTTAAATTTAAATTTTTTTCCATACAAACTTTGAACCCCTATTTCATCCCTTTAGGGTTAAAATTTTTCAAAATCCCTTCTTAGTGGATGTCCAGATTACGAAAGTAAACTTTTGTCCAAATTTAACGTTTCTACCCTCAGCGGTTACGGCTGTGCGTGCGTCTTACCTCAGTCAGTGAGGACAAGTCCTTTTATATATATAGATAGATAACTTAGATATTATTACAATCATTTAATTACCTGCTTACGAGTATTTACAAAATACGATAATACTTTAGCAAGTCATTACGAAGGTTGGGTCAGATTGTTTTGTAAAGAATTACTAAACGTTGTCGCTCTGAAGATACAATCTGAAGATTTCAAAAATGTTTTGTGTTCATTTATTAAAAAGTAATCTCATCTCTTCAAATGTCAATATATGAACACTTACTTTCATTTAATACTGTTGATTGTTCAAAATAAATAAAAACACAATCTTTATTTACATTACACAACTATATACAAATAAAAAGTAAAGAAAAAACTGAAAGAGTAGTATTAACCATATGTATATTTCTTGTAACATTAATTTGTTTTTAAATCGAAACAATTAATCGATATATTCGTTAAAACTTTAAAATACTAAACTAGTCAATAATTTTCAGTCCATAAAAATTCGTATGAATCATGTATAATACCTACCTACTTTGTAACGACAACATTGTATCCCTACACTAATTATTTTAATCAAGGCAATAATTTCTCAGAAATTCTTGCAAAAAACATGATATTTTAAGACGTCAAAAATGGTTCGTTTTGCCGGATGTGGGAAGGTCCGCAGTCGTTCGTGCAAGGACACGGCGAATACCCCTAGTTCCCACATTGTTAAGGTCATCATAACGAGGATGGTTCACATTAAACACTTGGTCTGCACGACTCGCCCTGAGCGTTACATTTAATTTGTTACTGGTAACGGATTTAAGAGAGACACTTATTTTTTTGGACTATTATACATTTTTCAAGGTTTATTTTTTAAAGGCTTTTTATAAGCAGCTAATTTTAAAGATTTTAACGCTATCTTGTAATCAAATATTTAAAATATTTATACAGGCTTAAAACATGCAGAAATGGCTGATGTATCACAGTTGATTTTTTTTAAATTATTATTAATATACATAAACCTTAATATTTTTTTAGAAAGCATATAAAAATTTGAACGTGCAAGATTAAACACGCATCTCTTGAAAACCAAACTACTCAGCCATTCTTTCTTATCAATGTCAGATAAACCTTTTTTGAATCCATATATTTTCATAATATATAAATGTTACAAACAAAAAATATTTGAAATTTCATTGTTGCCATTTCATTAAAGGTAAAGTGTATGTCATCATATCATTACAACTGTTAAGGCATCATTAGCATATATGACCTCTTCTAACATTTCATTATCTGCATGCGACTAAATACCTCTATGAGGACATGCAACTTATTACGAAAGTTAATTTATTGATGATCTTCACACAAAACTGTTCAAGTCATGCGCAAGAGTAAGCAAATTTACACAGTATCTTATGATATTATGTTTGAAATAAAATGTTTTTAAATTCATTGATTTTTTTTTAATCTTGATTTTCTTCAGAGTAAAAGAGTCTTTAGTCAATTACTTTTTATTGTCGACCATATAATGAAAAATTTTTTGTCTAATTTTATTGAACAAAATCCAAATATTATGGTTTATTTTTGTAATTTGGAATTTAAATCATATACAAATTATTTATGCACATACAAAATTCTTGCAACATGTAACATATGAATATTAAATATCACTATACTATATCAATAATGTAAAGAATGTATTGCGACAAAACAAACCTTATTACAAGTGCTTAAATGTCAAAATAATTTGATAAATAACCTGCGGTTACACTTACGTATGTGAGTACGCAATGAACTGAATGAAATGCCAAATATTGCTTTCGGATATTCAAAAGTATACTTACTTCCTTTATTAGATTTAATAATATTATTATATCAATGAGGCCATTATGGAGAAGTAGGACAGCTTATGACCGCAAATGTGAAACGCGGGAAAATTAGATATTTTCATTTTCTTGCTCTGGTAGAGTGCAAATGGCGGCTGGAAGTTCCAATTATTTTATATTGCAGGATAATGCTTATATTATAATATTGTATTACAATGGTTTAAAATATGATCTTCCATTCATTATTTTATGTGTACAGAGAATCAAACACTTACATAATAATCGACAATGTCGTAAGTTTTACAACAATAATTCTATACATTTGAACTATTCAAATTAATTTCCTTATAAAATTCCATGACAGAACATAATATCGTGATTACAACTAAATTGATTTACAAATACTTCAAATCTAATATAAGTAATGTATAATGTATGTGCAATAGAAATCAAAAGTCAAATGAATATCAAAGGTGGAAGTTCATTAGATATGTCTATTAGATGGGCCAATCAAATTTACTTTACTTAGGCTAAGGAGCTCATTTACACTTCTTACGAGTAAGTAGCGTAATCGTTGATTATACTAATGAATGTTTACTTGTTTAAATTCAATTTTAAATTTCAATTAAAACGGTTTTAGATTCGATTCCCACTTGAGAAAATGAAATATTTAGTATTTTGATTGCGTCGCTCTGGTAACGCAAGGTAAGGTAAAAGTGCGAGAAGTTCCGCTTCTCAACACACAATGCCTCCAGAATTCGTTGGAAAGGGGGGTAAGACATTCTTAACGGGAACAGAGTGTATCAACACTAGATTCCGGGTTCCAGGATACCCTAGTATGTGCGAGATAGAGCGTGAAGCTAAAAAAAGAAATATATTAATTACTATACTATATTCACGATCACGTCATGGCAAAAAATTAACAAGAACGTAAAACTTAGTTTCACTTTCGGCACGCATCACGCAGCTGAGGTCGTTGGAACCTTCTATGAGAATTTTATCTTTATACAATTTTGAACTTTAATAACATTCATTTAAGATTTATTATTGAAATTACTTTTTATGTTATTCATGATTTCTTTGCATTTAAACTATCCAAACAACGGTGGAGATGAGAAATGTTAGAAACGTTATGTAAAACGGATTTAAGTTTTTTTTCTTTGTTGTTTTTATTTATATTTGTTTGATAGTATTTTAACTGTTTTGGAATTGGTAGCATAATGAAAGTAATAGCAGTATTCCAGAATAGTATTTTAGATTTTTTAGTAATATTCTAGTATATCTTAATTAACGAATTATTTTAAAATTGATCAAATTATGAGACGTACGTTATTTAAATAAATTTTACGCAACAAACATGCAATGTAGTAGAGTATGACAAGGTCTCATACCTAAGAATGCATATACACAAAGAAAAATATAATTTTAGACCTATAGATAAAATCAGAAACATGTATTAGAAATCTAGATCTAGATCTTTAGCTATAATAAATAAATTGCATACCACAAATTACCAGACGAAATTTCTATCTAAAAAAGAACTGTAACACTAAACAAATAGGCCTGTCTAGATTTAATTACAACTACATTTCGCAACTCAGGTAAGCTATAATATACTTTGACCTAAGTCAAACCAATGCAGCCAATCACATTTATCATGTTACAAGTGACCAGACAGGTATTGGGCAATAGTTGAGACATGTCCCCAGTAGCACTGCCAGTGTAATAAGGACATGCTTGTATAATTCATTCGGTTTGCTTATTGAGTGTGTTTGAAAATTTATGATTTTTTATTTTTATTTTAGTTTCAAAGTATCAGGTTAGCTTAGTGTTGAGACACTTCGTTCACTGCTTTCTGCTTAATTTTAAACTGAGTGGTGAAACCCATTACCACTTCTTGTCTTAATAGAACGTAGACGCCAAAATCTTTTGAGAAATATAATTGAATTTTAAGACAGGCTCTAAAAAAAAAAAAATATGACTTAATTTGTAGAAAGTAGGGGAACATAAATATCAATATGCTGTTAGTTTAAAGGTTCACTACACAAGTAAGCGTAACGATGATAAGAATGAATTGGATTGACCGCCTTATGCTCATGATGTATTAATTTTATACAGCTATAGAACTTTATACTTTATTACAAAAGCTTTAAGTTTAAAAACTTTTTAGAATACAGTACAAGGGATTTATAAGAAATAATGAAGTTTCAACGATGATTTTTAAAATCTTTTCATACTCGAACTCGTATTAAGATCGTTTTAATTTTGTGAAACATAATTTTTCACATTCCAACCATATTAAAGAACTGACGAAAGTCAATCAGTACTTTAATTTTTACAGTAAAGTTTGTCAGTCGTTGCCCTTCTTAATAAATCCATGTCATATAGTGACAGCGTTATTTTTCAAACTCGTTAACTTGATAAATTTTGTCAAAAATTTTATGTACTTGATTGTAATAAGTAAAAAATATATATGATAAATGATATTTAAGATCAATATGTTTTTGTTTTATTTTATAAGATACCTGAATAGATAAGATTCTGTTTATATTATCGAAATATCTACTTATATTTAAAAGGATAAAAAATTCTAAGCTAAATATAATTTTAAAGAATTATGATATAAATAAAAAAAGTCGTTTCGGTTTAATCTCCATAGCTGATTCAATCTCACCTCGAAAGATGAAATAGAATCTGCTGTCTCTCACTGCTATCCAGAGACTGTAGGTACTTGAACATATTTGTTATAATATGTATCTTCTTAGTTTCTTCTTCTTCTGAAGAATTTCTTAGTTCTCTGTATCTTTTTAGTTTTTATTCATTTTTCTTTTTCTTGTTTTGGATTTATAATTAAACATTTTTATTAATATTTAATAAAATCTTATTCGGGAAATGATCTAACATGTCATGACATTGTAGGGTACGTAAGGTCAAACTTCAGCCAGCTTTCCGGACGATTTGCAGTGCTGTAACACTTATTGTGCATTGTTGTTGATCGGTCACGATCTCTATCAATGGGTCAGAGTTGACCCGCATGTCCAACACTGACAGATGGTCACGAAGACCCTGCGCCTGAGTTTCCTTTACATTGTCTTTTAATAGATTTTAGATTTTACTTACATTTATCTTGTTTAGATATGCAGAAGCTATTCCTAGTGTTGTTATGTCTGTCTAAATTTAGTCGATGATTATGGATTCGATTATGTTTAAAAATATTTATTATTGTTTACATATAGTTGTGCTTAAAAATACTAAAACAATACTTATGTTAAATGTCAATTAAAATATGCATTTATTTCTGGTTGTATAAAGTACTATGTAAGATACTATCATCGAATAAGCAATGTCATATTTAAAGTTTTTATAGAGTACTTATTCAGTAAGGAGAAAAAACAACTAATTAGAATATTAGTCACTGTCGTAAATATAAAAAGATGTGAAGTGAATCCATTTTGAATATATTAAAAAGAAGACGAGTAATTGTTTATATCTACCTATAGATTATTATAATGAGTTAATATAAAATATTTTTAACTAATTTATTCCACACATACTTGTTTTTATAACCAGGACATGTAAATTGTTTTTTATTTTTACATAAATATTCATTAGTAGCTAACATCGTGTTTATCACATGATAGTTTAATAGATATTACGGAGCGAATAAATAGCAAAATCATTATTAAAATTTACGAATATTGCATCTAGTATTCAAAAGATTAAACTTAAAACTGAATCCACGTCCCTATGAATAACTATTGAATGTAGAGTTACTTATCTACTACAGTACGATGGTGTCAACTTTATCTTATAAATGATATAATCAATTGAGAACGTCGAATCAAAGTGTAACGAGAACGCGAACAGTTACACTACATTCTCACGTCCTTAATAATTCTGTCTCGGAAACTGTTACAAAAAGTCAACCATAGACAAAGGAAGTGATACTTGTAGAGAACAACTATGGGACCATAAAAGCTTATTAAATTAACCGAGTAGCGGAGTAAATGGCGAATGTACATACATACATGCATATGTATGACGCAAGCTGTTTTGAAATCTCGCACAACTTTAGTAAGCTAACGATTGAACATGAAATGGTTATTTGCATCCTAATTAGTTATTTATACAGAATTAGATAATCGTTTTGGCAAAAACTTGTATAATTAGATGTTTATGAATTACAAATTATATAAATCTTGTTTTCTTCCTTTCTTCTTATAAACGGGCAGGTACTGTCACCAAAAAAAAATCGACATAATTTATATAACCTCAGTTTTATGATTAACATAAATAAAAAAAATATTGGTGTTTCTATATCCCGCATATAGCAGGTAGAGATAGGTAGAGAGAACATAATGTTTAGACATTTAATTCTCCGCTTTTCACTGTAATATAATATTCTACGTATTCTACCCATACCTACGCAACGAGGTACTCCTATGATAATATTAAAAGAAAATAAAAGCTTTTAATAATATCAAATAACTATACTTCTAATGTCATAAAAATGACTTTCTACTCATTTTCACCTATAAAGCTAGATATTAAACGCCAAATTGTTCTCTCCTCCCCTGTCATTTGTATATACTCGCACTGGCTATTATTACGATATCGGTGTGAACTCAGCCGTAACGTTACGTTGGCTCGTCGACCTCGTGATTGATGTATAGAAAGTAAGAAACCGATTAGGTGTTATCGAATAGCTATTATAATTTCATTGTTTTGTCATTAAATGATAGAATTTCTTATTATTTATGTAGCTATATTTTTTTTAAAATTAATAATAATGATTAATATTATTGTTCCATTTTTTTAGTAGGTAAATTGGATATACAAATAATTTAAAAATTAATATGTTAAATATCTACTTAAAATATATTGACATCGGCGATTTTCAATATGTCATTATTGTTCAGATTTAAAATTTGATTTATAGTAAATGTTATTATACTTTGCTATTAAACTTATGAGAAATCAAATGAAACTTTTCTCCATATTTTTCATTCGCAATAAAAAATAATATTTTCTATAAAATATGCTTTTTATATATTTGAAACGGACGTCCCTTGCATTAGCGTCCTATGGTCCCGAGTAGTCTAACCTACATTTTTTTAAATACATACTTTAAACACCTAAAATTAGTAACAATATAATATATCATACAAATCTTACCTTATAAAGTTTATCTTTTTGATACCACACATCCTCCTCCTCCTCCATCTGGGGGGCGAAGGCTTGTGTGAGATCATCGCGTGATCGCGACAGTATGCGCCGCCGAGAAACCATCTCTCCTCCCGTCGCCGCTTCGAATGGACCTAGGCTGTAAACATATTACTTAATTAGTAATAATTTTGAATTAGAATTAAGCTAATCATTAATTTTCAGAAGTAATAATGATATTCTACAGAAATGATTAGGGTGGATTCACACTATAGTGCGGGTCACGGTTTGTTGTTAGTCCAATCTCATGTTCTTCTGTGAAAAATTTCATATAAATATTTTTCATATAAATATTTTTAACAGCCTGAGATCGGACCAATTACCCAACTGTAACTATAGTGTGAATCCTATAATAATCCATGTGAATGAAATGAATACAACAGTCATTTTATTTTTTATTAGTAAGTTATGTTTGAAATAAAAATTGAAAGCTTATACGATATCCAGATAGTTTGTTATAAAATGCACTCTAAATTTATATTCCATTGTTTTTCTCGAATACATAAAAAATATAAAATAAGAAACGTACAGTATTATCTCACAACCAAATACTCTACGTAATACGTAACAGAACTACTTGAAGGTATGAAAATAAAATACCTTACACACGTTTACACTTTAATTGCAGCAATAACATCCATTAACGTTAATAAAAAGAAAAAAAAAGACAATTTAATGGCAGAACTGGCAATTATGATCCCGTCAACAAAATTGTCAAACTTTCCACTGGGATTAAGTTCATACGTAACACCTATTATAAGTCAAAACAATAGTTTTGTGAAAGCAATTCTGTTTTATTATATGTACCGATATCGCTTAAAGCTGATCTCTTCATCAGAAGTCTATTCAGGCGTGATATTAATGATCCGTCATTTGTCAATATCCCGCAGCATAGGCTGGATCAATTTTAATGAAACTAACGTTATTGATGATTATAAATGGAATGGATATAAGCGGAAGTAATTGTCTTATAGTATTTGAATTTAATACTAATTGGACTGACAAATATGATGTGAAATTGTCTTTTGTTATTTCTTAGATATAGGTTGCTAAGCATTACTCTTTGTTTAGACTTCAATATTTGATATTAGCTAATAAGCAATATACGTAAAACAAAAATAATGGAACCCGTCGTAGATTTAAATCCTTTGCTTGGACAATGAGGCAAAACGCGCTTGAGTTCCGCCACTCAACACATAATACCTCAAGAATACCGTGGCCAATGAGGAACGAAGTGTTGTAATGGAAAACGCAGTGTCTAACACTGGGTTCCCTCTGCCTACCCTGTTTAACGCAATATATTAATTCTTTCATTCATTTATCTTTATCCCACCGCGCCGTCACGATCTTAATTTAACTTTTAATATTTTCCACAACCAATTATCTATAACAAAAAAATAGTAAACAACCAAAATCTTGGCCAATTAAATGCAAAATGATCTAACACTAGCTCTCATCAGCACATCTTGTAAGGCTATATCTCGCTTCCTTCCGACTCGAACAATATGTGGCATTGGGATCGGCATTGGCATTATCTATACAGTTCCTCCCATTCAACGCTTTGTTTATCTTCTATGTAACAATGGTTAGTGTTGTCGGAGAAAGTATCGATAAGTTTCTTGTTAACACAGTAGAATCGATTTCTATGATATTTACGTACAATGTGCTTATGTTTAATCGATAATAGACGTGTTAAGCCATCACGTATTTCGTTTAGCAAACAAATTATATTTACAAACAAACAAACAATTAAATAGTTACTCATAATCACAAAAACAAATCGATTTTTTGTATTGAAAAACGTCCCTAAGTGATGTAATTCTTGTTTATAACTATTTACAACAAAAATATTGTTAAGTTCTTTGCAATTATAACATAGTTTTTGTATCGGCGCCCATCAGATATCTTGTAAAAAATATCAAAAATAAATGGATATTGTTAAATGGATAACTAAGAAGTAATTTGATCTTTTTGTTGGTTACGCAGCAAAAGTGAAACTTTCACAGTTGATTTACTATGGTACGAAATGTTTGTGAGCTGTTACCGCATACGCTGATCGAGATAGCTTTGTGTCTCGTCCGCCACAAATAACATAAACATTTCTAAATTCTGCATTTTATGTATTTTTTTATAGTTTTGATAAAATATAAAAAAATACATAAGTTACCATAGATTTAACTTCAAACTTTATTGATATAGGATATAGGAGAAAAGGCAAAGGGAACCTAGTGACAAGACATTCCATTATCCATTTTCTGCCTAAATTCTCTTACGTTAGTTTAATGGGAGAATCAAATACTGGGCTGTGACTGCCAGAGTGGGGAAACGAAAATGATTCATTTTCTTGAATGGTAATCAAACTCACAACTATCTCGTACACGTCAATACTGTCAACTACGTCATAGTAGTCACATAGCTTATAAAAATTACTATTTTGCCTAAAATATAGGCAAATAACTTAAAAGTTTCAAAATAATTGAAGAATAATTGTGTAGCCGTCAACCCAACATCAAATATTCAACTTTGATATTTACAAAAGCAATTTCATTATTATAATACAAATCTCTATTAAAATTAAGTTACAATTACGAATCACGGAGTCTATCATTATATTCGTATTAAACAACAAAACACTAGTTTATAATAGTATACGATAACGGTGACGGAGTGTATAGTGTTACGTCAGTAAGACCTGTTTACAAGTGGCTGACCTATATAGAGGCTAGCCTGGGGGTTAGCGGGACTTGCCCTTGCATTGGAATAACAAACTTATTACAAAACGAGCTTTTTATAACGCCATCATAGGGATGTGCCTGACAAAATACGATGATGTGAATTCGAAAATCATTTTTAAATTGTGTTTTTAAGTTCACATTTTGTTCTACAGTCCTGTCCTCGGACTAAGGCGAATAAATGAAAATAATTCATTCCCCTGAATGGCGACCCCTTTGAGGTAGAATCAGAATATCTCATTTTTTTAATCGATCAAAATTAATTGGTAACTCTAATTGTTAATTGTGCTTATAAACATACTCATCCTTATATATCTTTTAGCAAAAACACGTTTCAATTAAGATAAAAAAAAATATTTCTGCGAAATTTATCATTAATCTTTCTTGTTAAAACATAAAAAAACACAAATACAGTAACTAGTACTAGCTAGCGAATCTTACGTAATAGTTAGACGCTTTCGCTATCGCAGTGAATCCCGTTAAGTTGAGACGGCCAGTCATTACAGGACTAGCGGAACGGGTCTTCTTTCTTTATTTTTATACGGTGGACGCATGCAATTACTAGGCCACGTGGTGTTATGCTATCGTTTTATCGTAAGTAGAATTTGTACTGTAGAACAGGATTCGAGATATAAATGAAGCCTATAGTGTTTATTTTGTTACATTTGTAGTAATAATAGTTGTTTTTAATTTGATTGTAATGGATTTCTTTTAAAGTAATTTGTACTTTTTTAAAAAGAGAGAAAAGAGAAAGTAAAGAGATATGTAGG
Source organism: Heliconius melpomene melpomene (assembly GCA_000313835.2). NCBI lineage: Eukaryota > Metazoa > Arthropoda > Insecta > Lepidoptera > Nymphalidae > Heliconius > Heliconius melpomene. Next base: position 446,138 of record HE669460.1, on the reverse strand, counting down.
TAAGTTATTGCAACTATCCCGAATATAGCGGTAGGCAGAGGGAACGTTGTGTTATAAGACACTCCGTCCTCCATTCATTTTCAAGACATTGCGTATTGATTGTATTTTACTTTATCTTGTTACTAGAATGAGAAAATAACAATAATTAATTCCCCCTAGTGGGAATAGTACCCACGATTGTCGCATTTATAGTGACGTTGTGCTGCTGCACCACAACGGCCTTAAATTACAAGATAGTTTCAATGACGTACAAGATATGAACTCACAACCACTATGTTTAATACACCACTTAACTGCGTCAATTAATATAATTGTAACGCCGACATATTACAATTTACGCAAAATTAAAACAAATAATTAAACGTTAGGAGTTTGTGCGTAAAACATTACGACACTGTTGAAAATCAAGTAAAAATAGTCTACCACATTCTTCTCAACTACTTTCCAAGTCAAATGACAACGTGCTCGAGATCCTAATTACAAACTATTATATGAGGATACGTTGCTTTTTCTACGATTTTACAACTTATACAATATGGAATAAGGAATAGTCTCAGTTATTTATATGAATATGAATATTTTCGAAAGATTGGTTTCGTCCTATTTTTAAAGAATTCAAGTAAAATATTTTCGCAATGTTCTAAGAATGAAAAGAATCGTTAGCTTTAGTGGTTAAGTAATAATGTCCGTTAGGTTCACGGTCATTTTACATGTTTATTTCTTTAAATTTAAACTGTTTCTTAATTTAGTAATTGGTGAATAGATCTAGTCGCTTAGCTGGAATGTACATGTTCGATTCCCAGCCGAGATAAATAATATTTTTTTGATAATTAGCACTGTTGTATTTGGACATGACTGACTTGATCATGATTTAATTTTGAGTTAATTTTTTTTTCTCTGTATCTGTCTATATGTAGTTTCAATATTTATTGAATTTTAATAATAAGTTTATATTTCAAAGCAATGCAGAATTAATGTAAATCCTTAAAAAAGTCCGGTAGTACTTAAAATGCTATATTTGAACAAACAATCTAAGCTTTATAAATGACACCCACAATCAATTCTTGTATACAATTTGCATTAAATTTATTTGCTATTTGGAACATAATCCTTATAAATAGATAGTCAAAGTCAACCTCTCCGATTTGAGGGACGAAGAACCGACTGGCTTATCATTAGGTTCTTGATTCCTAATTCATAGACTTTAGAAAAAAATATCAGTAAAAAAGATGAAAAATCTGTACCTACCTATACAACTGAAAACTATAGTAACATTTATTAGCATTATGCTTTATGTAACAATATAATGAACGATAATGAATGAAGGAATGATGAAAGGAAGTTAGGAAAAAGTTGTAGATTTTATATTTTTTTAAATTTTGCTTCACGCTGTATCCCGCATATACCAAGGTAAGTAAAGGGAACCTAGTGTCAAGAAATTCAGACAGTAATATAAGATTTTTAATAAAGGTGCATCTCATAACGTAATACTTGCACAGGTTACTGAGCGAGAAGCGCACTGTTACGTAAATCAAAGGTCGACCGAGTGTGGGAGGAGACCTCGATACCTCTCGCCGTTCATTTTTCATTATAATTTTAATATACTTGTAAATTATATAAACGTACGTATGTATAAATTATAAATACCCAGATTGGGGTACCATTAAGTGGGCTTTTTTATTAGCATTCCATACCTAAAGGGTGCTAATTTATTTTTATCTGACCTTCATATTAATAGACTGATATTTAGCTTGGGATAGATATTTATCATTTTGATCTCGAATTGAAATTAATATATTATTCATATACTGATGTTATATTACCTGTAAATTACCTAAGGAAATGCTTATAGTTAAAATATTCAATTTCTTCATTCTAGTTGGATTACTTGTAGCGTTCAGTATTACCAATCAATATACGGATGATATTACCCTCTTATTTGGGTGTAAAGGTCGACTCTGCCAAATAAAAAAAAATATTAGTAAATATTCATTTGAAAGTATGAAAATATAATAGTGTTTTCTTAGCCCTATAAAGTGTTTTTGGATGATTATATTAATTGATAGTAAATGCACTACTGCACTTACAGATAGAAACAAGATAAAAGTCATATTAATAGTTTCCAGTTAATTTTTTATGCTTTTTTTGCAAAGTGTATTTAAAGCCAAGTTAGTACTAAGTTCTTTTACAAGAATAATTTAATTCTAAATTAGATAAAAGTGTATCATATGTAACGTCGTCGGCAAGTCTAACAAACGTCCACACAAGCCGATAAGGTTAGCACGTGCGAAACGTTGTGCGGACATCAAAAGCATTTGACCGAAACCTTTTTATCACCAACATATCTTTAGACAGAGTAGAAAAAGAAAATCTATTCAGGTATGCATTTTTTGTTATATATTTGATATATTCCTTTGAAGGGCGTACCAACTACAACTCTCGTGTACAAGCAAATATTATTTTCTTTTTTTCACGCTGTATCTCGCATGTCTGTTACTTGTGAGATATAGCGTGAAAAAAATAATTTTAATTAATTTTCGTTAATTACATAAATATTTCACTGAAAAGTATCGAATCTGCAACCGTACTATGCAATAACATACCTATGCATATACATTATACATTTTATATAAAATTTTCATATACAATATATATATTTTATATAAAATATATATTTTTCATGTAATTATTTCGCTACAAATAAAAACGTAATGCCGAACCCATTTTTTTGCCCGAACTATAATCGAACCCACGATCTAGCACAAACGGGACTAAAACTCTGTAAAATAAAATCACAAAGCTAACATTAGATTATATTGTCACCCAACGCTTGTAATACAGTTACATCTACAGTTAAATCTGACAAAAACTGAAACTTCCTAAAACCTATAAAAAAGTAGTGTTTTGTATTCCGCTAAGCATTTCTTTTATGTGACTTTTATCTAGTTTGCAAGGTAAGTTGTGATAGCGGGTACAAGGATATCTAGCCGGGTTATCAGTTGACCAGAGTTCAAGATGGACGTAAGGTTTAAAAGTTAATTGTATGATAAAACAACAGGTTTTGTGATAATAGCATAACTTTAAAACCGTCGTGGGGGTCTGATGTCATCGTGAAAGTTGTGGGTTCGATTACCACTAGAGGGAAAGAAATATTTAATATTTTCATTTTCCTGGCTCTAGTAACGAGGTAAAGCGCAACGTTGAATCCGCTACTCAACACGCAATGCCTTCAAATTCTGTGGAAAGTAGGAAGCGAAAGTGTCCTAATGGCAATGGAATGTCTTAATACTAGGTTCCCAGGTTCCCTTTACTATATGGGATACAGTGACGCTAAAAAAAAGAATATATAATATATCTAATAATTATTATAATCCATACCTATATTATAAATTCGAAAGTAGCTCTGTCTGTCTTTTACGCAATCAGGGCCAAACTGCTAATTTAATTGTAATAAAATACTCATATAGAGATACTTGAGAGTCTCGGGATGAACATAGGATACTTTTTTTTCTCATATTTGTAATATTTTCGATATTTATCGATATATTAAAATACTTATTAATTTGACATGGAATTTATTCCGCCATGTTTATAACAACCGCCGTTGCTAAGCAACTATTTGGAAAGTTTGTTGTTAGAAAACGTCACCCAAAATGAGCTTGCTTAACGCATCTCTCTATTGAAAAGTGAAAATAATTTTATAAATATATTTAATAAATATTCGTATAGTCCAAGCGGGCGTAGCCGCGTTCGGGTCCACTAGTTATTATTATATACTAAGCATTATTTCTTACAAGGATGTGGCGCAGGTACAAATTAACGTGCCTATTCACATAATGATATAATGTGATGTCACTAACCGCTACAGTTATCTGCCGTTAGAATCTAGATACACTCACGGTTTGCAAATTTTTCTTCTGATTTAAAATTCTTTACACACCCCAATCGAGTTAGTTTTTCCCATAACCTTATAGTTCATGTTATCCAATGGAATATGGCTTATGGTTTATTTTTAAGCCAAGTATATAATATATTAAAATAAATTTTTGTTACTGCTTCGCTGTTATGTTAGAATGGAAATTATTATTTCGTATGACTACGTATTCTAAATAGTAAATAACAGAGTATTTTGTTATGCGGGATGTAGCGTGAAGCTAAAAAAAGATTTATTTAAATTAGTAAAGTTAACTAACTCTTTAGCTTTTTTAAGTTATAGCTAATGAAGCATAATTCCTATTTATGACATTGTTATCGCTGCGAATCCGAATTCAGAAATTGGGGGATAGTTTTAATTTAAAGAAAAGTTCGAGTTCCGTCATTAATTATTTATCTTTTTATAATATGTATTAATTATACATTTTTTTATATAAATGTATAGCCAAATATAATAGATAATCATTTTATATTCGTTTCGTTTCGAATTATTATTTATTACGTAGAAAAGACAAAGAAAGGTCATTTTTTGTTAGACATGTTTGTCTTTGAGCTTTTGACATTTTATAACTATAAAATATATTTACAACTATAAAATATACGAATATTTATTATCTGATTAACGTGCATGACAGCAGATGACACGAGCTTTGCAATTTGATGGGCAATTATTATTTGTTTAACAAGATTTTTTGTTCTAACTCGATACCGAAAGCTATTTGAGTTATGAAAATTAACAGATATTAATTTTGTTTAATAATAATAATAATCATTTTGTTAAGAAATAAATCAAATCAGCTTCACGCTGTATCCCGCAAGCATCAGGGTAGGCAGAGGGAACCTATTGAGAAAACGAAATACTATATAATAATATGTAGGATTATTTTACAAGCCATAATAGCAATTATGGATAAGGTTAAGTGACAAGCAAGTCCTTCACATAGCAGCGTAGGTAGAGTAGTGTTATGACACTCTGTTTTGTGTTTTTGTTCGAATTCGAAGCATTGTGTGTTAAGTGGCGACTTTCTCAATCCTCCTAACATGATAAACTATGTATAAATTAGGGAATATAAATAAACACTAAACAAAAAAATAAATTTTAGGTATTTGTCTCTAATATACTAACAGTACACAAAATGGCGTCCTTGTGGCCTGTGTTTGCGAAGCTCATAGTCCGGTTATAATGTCAAGTACAAGCACAGATTACTAATGAATGTTATAAACACTTTATATGACGTTATATACAAATATAATACTTATTTTTTAACATATTGAGTACACAGAAAAGCATTCTACAGGCACTGTGAGTAAAATAGCGGAATTAAACCCCGCAGTTTATTGGATTACATTTTTAAATGAAACTATTTAAACTTCCCCGAGTGCAAATCGAACCTGTAACTAACTTCTCTATGTAGACAGATATTTCTCTACAGCGCTAGTATGTAATGAAGTCAATTTTAAAAATAATGTTTTTTTATATTACAGCAGTTATTCTATCTCAAAGTAGCTTTAGCCAAAAGAGGCTTAGTACAGTATAAAAATGCTAAGAGTGTATGGACGTGAGAAAACATGATTTGTACGCAAGGTTAGATACCTAGGTGCGATTTAGCCCAACTTAGTGTCTATTGTAAGTTTTTATCTCACATAAATATGAAGTAAATGGATTTTTGACTCTTGGCTCATGTTATTAAGAAGTAAATATTATATGTATATGTATAGTTGAAGCTTATCTTCTTCTTAAAAAACAGCAGTTAGCAATTAGAAGCCAGAAATAAGGGTTGTGAGTTCCCACTCGGGGATATTAAACATTTAATATTTTCATTTCCTTGTTCTGGTAAAGAGGCCACATTGAATAGCGCAATACCTGTTTCTACGTTTTCCCACATATTAGGGTCAGCAGAGTTAAAACACTCCGTTCTCTACATTCCACCTAATTTAAACGACACTGCTGGTAAGCCCACAACAATCGCGTTTGAATCCACGACGGCTTCTTTTTCATTTTTTTATGTTCATTCTACAAATTAAAACAAAGATGCCATTATAACATACGTTTGTATAATATCTATTTACATGGCATTTAACCTTTTAGTTAAGGAACCATCTGTTTGCATACAAATATTAACATATTATAAAAAAATATTTCGACTGAGTCGCAAAAATTATGCTTCTTTTACGATTTTATTGGTATATCAATTTGTATGTAAAAAAAAACAATAATATTATATAATTTGCGGAAACAGAATTCGAATTCATCTACTATAATACCGGTCACAACTTTCACCAAAACTATGTATACTTTAAGCGCGAGTCTATTAATTCTGCTAATGTTTGACTTGCGTAAGCGCAGAACGATGGCACGTTGTCTTGAAAGTTAGAAATTCTACAAATAGCTTGTATTTTTAACGCCTATGTAGTGTCTCTATTTGTTTGTATTAATTTGAAATTAATAATTTGAAACATTCTTTATTGAATAAGATTTTTTCGTATTCAGAAGGAAGATACTGTGACAACATATGTTAAATAATAAAGTCCATGTAAACGAGGTGCGAGTGATTATTTTAAGCAATTTTGTTTAAATCATTAATGATCAAATATAATTAATAAGTAATATCAGCCCCCACCTACTAACTCTATCAACGATGATGTAGTCTTCTTCTATTTTGTTCAAATTGCTTCAATCATTCTACAATTACAATAGACTACTAAATACATACATTCTACACTCTCGTGGCTTACTAGCGGATGTAGAGATGTATACACTGACATGTGATTTTCATATTACAATTATTTCCCGTTTTTATAGTTGTTTACATAATTATGTTATCATAATCATAAATCATATCATAATATTTACTTCGTTGCGGCGTTGAGTTCTGCCACTCAACACGCAATGCCTCTAGAATCGGCAGAAAGTGGGAACGGAGTGTCTTGACACTAGGTTCCCTCTACCTACACTGCTGTGTGCGGGATATAGCGTGAAGCTAAGTTAGTAAGTACTTTAAATTTGAAAAAAATCAAGTGTATTTATTATATTTTTGTTGTCATAGTGAAGCATTGTGTAGACGCGTTTTATATAGGGGGTAATGTGAGAAAATGGTTACTTCTATTTCTTTTTGAAAACGAAACTTAAGATCTTCAAACAATAATCTGATTTAAACTAACTTTTAATATTCTTTTGATCTTAACAATACCAGCCAGTAGCCAACATTTGTTTTATTTCCACAAACTATAAAAAGGTAAGAATACAAAATAACTTCATTTATATTTATAAGTGTTAAAAATAGTTTTAAACGTATAAATCTTTTAAAGACGTCCCAATTGTTGAGCTGATGGCCGTTGGACATCGACATCGAGATGTAGAGCAGACTCTATTGTAAGTCTACAGTGAATGGTATATTTATTTATGGTAGAAGCAGACGGCTGGCAAGACATATCACTTAGATGGATGGTTTAAGCGTACGATGCAAAATACAATGTGAACGTATTTTTAACATCCCATATTTTAGCTTGTTTAATATGTATGGGTCAAAATAGTATCGTTGTTGCGGCGTAGATATGTAAAATCTAGGGCAAAAGTGCTTATTTTTATTCTTTTACTTCTCTACAGTTTTAGGAACAAAAGAAAACACTTGTTTTTCTTTGAATAATATATCTCCTTACGACACCACCGTTTTGTTAGATGATATTTAATTAAAACTCAATTGCTTGGAAAGCACAATTTTCGTTCGAGAATATATATTATTAAATTGATAACAATAGAAATCTGAGCCACACACTAAAAGGCTATCAAAAAGTTCATGAAGCGTGAACGCAGTCGCAAAAAACCTAACTTTCTCTCAAACTCGACATACCTGGGTGTAGATATCGACGAGGACCTTGACAGGTTCGTCTTATTCCTCAGCCTGAACAACTTGTGATTGCGTAAATCCATATTTACTATAAAAAACACCACTACACGACCACTCACCGCCCCCGACCACGGTTAACTAACTAGCAAAATAATTAGAACATTGTGCATCGCAATCTTATTAACATAAAAATTTCAAGTTTTAGCCTTATATCCAATCATTAGAAGCAAGTTAATTGTTAGATTGTTAGGAAATCCCACTCTATCCAACGAATGTAGTCATATGAGCGAAAGAGAAAGGTAGCGGTGAGCTTGCATTGTTGTAATTGCCTTTTGTAATTGTGAATGGCCGTATAAAAATATTTTTTCGTAGACAAGTTAATTTAAATTCGTAAAAGTGAAAAATTGTTGTGATGTAATCTAATTGGCGTATAGATATGAATGATAAGAGAAATAGAAGTTGTACGAAATTGATTTCTGTAGAAGTAATTAGTTTACATAAAGACTAATTAATAATTGAAATTGTATTTGTAGATTTGTGACAATGTATACCTATATTGTTATATTCCCGGAAATCGTTTTTTTAAATAAAAAATATAGCTACGGTCATTCCTGTCTAGATCAACGATATGACCTTGAAAGCTATATAAACTTATAAGGGGAAAGGAATGATACGTCATAAAGAACTAAAGAACAATTATTTCAAGAGCTTAGTGTTGTTAGGTAAGTGATAGATGTATTTGTATCTTTGTGTATGAGCTGATCTATCTTGTTCTTATTTCGATATTTAAAACATATGCTTAAATAAAATATTTGGTTACCCAAATATGCGGCGTTAAACTCCACTATTCAATAGGCAATGCAGGACAATATAATAAAAATATATATCATTGTTCTTGGTTAATGTCGATGGCCAGTTAGACGGACTCTGTTGAAGTAAAGCACCGTTACTGAACGTTGCTCGAATATAAAGTATATGTAAGTATAACTTACTTTTGGCACTCATATTAAATTAGTAATTGTTTATAGCCGTGTCTCATTGAATTATTGCACGTAATTTATATAATTACCAGCAAAAGATGAAAAAAAAAACCATTTTATTTATTATTCATTCACATTGAAAAAGAACTGTCATACAGGTCTAGGGATTTTATTAGCAAAGTTGAGTAATAAATGATGACGACTTGCACAGCTATGTATCTATATGCTGGTATGTAAGCAAGAACACGTGTTTCCATGAGACTCATATAAAAAGTTCCTTTTTCCTTCAATATAAGGTATATAATACAAAAAAGTTACTATATCGTCATATTCTGCAAAGTTCATAATCATGGGAATATACATTTACTATATGGTTAGAGTATTTTAATTAAATTGTCATTCTCACATTAGGTATATCTATTGATTTTATTTAAGTTGTAAATAATGGTTATTGAAGAAAAACTTTCTTGAATAAAAATAAATTTTAATTAATTACTTATTAACTAAATTTAAATCGAAATCATTAAATATTATTTGGATAAAATTATAATGATATTTATATGTCATTAAAAAGATATAGTTTGTCAATATTAAAAAATAATACTAAAATTATTAATATATTTGGTTTCTATCCATCTTCCATCAGGTATAACAATTACATTCATCATATTGCCTTAGTCATTTTCTCTAACAGCTTAATATGTTATAAGACCACAAAACGTGCCTTATTTATCTACGATTATATATAAAATCATTTGTAAAGGTTTAAATTGGTAGCAAAGATGATTTTTGTATTTACCTACATAATGTAAAATATGACTAACTGACTATCACCTTTGCCTACTTTGCAATGTGCAGGATACAGCGTAAAGCTAAAAAAGAGAAAGAGATGTGCAAAATGGTATGTCTTAACATTACACATTAGGTTCCCAGGTTCTCTCTGCCTACGCTCTTATGTGCGGGAGACAGCGTGAAATTAAAAAAAAAAGAAAGAGATATGGAGAACGGAATATATTTACATCACGTTCTCTCTATCTGCCCTTGTAAAAGCGTGAAGTGTTTATCTCTAAATTAATCAACAATCTCAATAGTAAAACAAACAAGTCATCGATGTAACGTTGCGTGTCCAACACTATCGGCCGCCCACCTTCCCCTCAAACAAAACAATTAACCCTGAATTAAGATTCGTTAAGTGTAAATCGATCGATTCTATTATATTAATGGGAGACTATTTACTTGCTTGTATGGGCGTATCTAGATCAGATAACTGATGAAATGTATTAAATTAATTACAGTGTTAAAACACTGTTTACGATTTTGCAAGACTACAAATATACAGTATAGGGGTCGTCGTGACGCTGTGGTCTGAGTGTAATAGAGGTTATAGGTACGTTTTCCAGTCGGAAAAATGAATTATTTTCATTTTCTCGTTGGTTGGTTGGTAACAAGATAAAACTTTATTATTACGTCACTCAACATTCCATGTCTTGAAAATTGGGCGGAAAGGGGGGAACGGAGTGTGTCAAGGTGTAGGTTCTCTCTGCATATCCTCATATTTGGGTATACAGCGGGAATCTAAAAAACTGAAATATATAAAAAAATATACACTTGAGTAAGTACATGCTGGACATTAATATTTTTTTCTCATTTTTCCCTCATTCGGACCGAACTGCTATGTGTCTAGAATATTAATTTTTCTTTTAATTCTAGTAAGAATAAATAAATATTTAATTTAATTTTCTCATTTTCTTTTATTTAAATTGTGTTTATTAATAGTACTTACCATTTAATAATATAAATGTATATATATTTTATATCTATACTACAACAAATATATAATATTCTAGAATGGTGGTCAATTCTAAAATATTACATAAAAAATAAATATTTATTAATAGAACATTACATCATAGTACAATATCAATACAAATATAAAATAAATCTATACTAATATAATAAAGCGGAAGAGTTTGTTTGTTTGTTTGTTTGTTTGAACGCTAAGATCTCTGGATCTACTGGTCCGATTTTCATTGTTTTTGTTTTATATGAAAGCTGCATTCTTCAGAAGTGCTATAGGCTATATAACATTACATTACACATATATACTAATATATTTTAAAGTACATTCTAATTTGACATGCAATTTATTCTGCCATGTTAATAACAACCGTCGTTGCTACGCGACCGCTACCGCGACGTTTTGATATTCATCCTTATGAAAATAAATATAATAGTCACTTTTAGCATTTTATCTAGATTGAAATTATAGTTTACTGTATAACATTCTAATAAATAATTAAGGAGATGTCACTGATTCCAAATGACCTAGCCACCTAGCGGGCGGCACAGTATGACCGACGCGAACGGGCAGATGACGTTGACGGTTTTATAAATTTTGATACATTTTCGAACTTTATTTGTTGTTTATAATTAATTTAAAATACACTTTGATTCTCTTCTTATTTTATTTGATAATGCCCGCTAAAATTATCATACTCAATAGAGAGAAATGTTTAGTTATTTCGTAGAGTCGATATCTATGTACGCACGTACGGAAAACTTTAGGTACTTTTTCTAATATTAAGAATACATATCTTTGTTACTTTTAATCCTTTTGTTAGTTCATTTCAATAACTCAGATAATTTTTTCTAATAATGTGTATCTACTTATTATTCTTTTTGATTATTTGAGCTTATATTTTTTTACTAATTCTATTGAGAATTGAAAATAATTTCATGAATATATTTAATAAATATTCTTATAGTTGAAGCAGGCGTAGCCGCGTCCGGGTCCACTAGTCTTAAGATATTAGGATGGTACCTTATTTGTATACTGTACAGGCATGTAATTGTAATAATTAATTGATCCTTGACTTGTTTAAAAGAGTTTCGTGAGGTTATCTATACTTCTATACTAATATAATAAAGCGGAAGAGTTTGTTTGTTTGTTTGTTTGAACGCTAAGATCTCTGGATCTACTGGATCGATTTACTTTGTTTTTGTTTTGTATGAAAGCTGCATTCTTCAGAAGTGCTATAGGCTATATAATATTACATTACACATATATACTAATAAATTAAAATACTTTCTAATTTGACATGTACACACAATTTATTCTGCCATGTTAATAACAACCGTCGTCGCTACGCGACCGCGTTCGTTACCGCGTCATTTTGATATTGATCCTTGTGAAAATAAATATAATAGTCACTTTTAGCATTTCATCTAGATTGAAATTATATTTCTATAAAAATTATATTCTTATATTTCAAGCAGGCGTAGCCGCGTCCGGGTCCGCTAGTAATCTATACTAATATAATAAAGCGGAAGAGTTTGTTTGTTTGTTTGTTTGTTTGAACGCTAAGATCTCTGGATCTACTGGTCCGATTTTCATTGTTTTTGTTTTGTATGAAAGCTGCATTCTTCCGAAGTGCTATAGGCTATATAACATTACATTACACATATAAACTAATATATTTTAAAATACTTTCTAATTTGACATGCAATTTATTCTGCCATGTTAATAACAACCGTCGCGTCGCTATGCAACCGTTACCGCAACATTTTGATATTCATCCTTATGAACATAAATATAATAGTCACTCTTAACATTTCATCTAGATTGAAATTATAGTTTACTGTATAACATTCTAATAAATAATTAAGGAGATGTCACTGATTCCAAATGACCTAGCCTACGGGCGGCATAGTGTGAGCGACGCGAACAAGCAGATGACATTGACGGTTTTATAAATTTTCATACATTTTCGAACTATTGTAAATGTTTATGTAATTAATTGCTGTTTATAATTAATTTAAGCTACACTTTGGTTCTCTTCTTATTTTATTTGATATTGCCCGTTAAAATTATCCTACTTAATAGACAGAAATGTTTAGTTATTTCGTAGAGTCGATATCTATGTACGCACGCACGGAAACCTTTAGGTACTTTTTCTAATATTAAGAATACCTATCCTTTAGTTACTTTTAATCCTTTTGTTGGTTCATTTCAATAACTCAGATAATTTTTTCTAATAATATGTCTCTACTTATTATTCTTTTTGATTATTTAAGCTTATATTTTCTTACTAATTCTATTGAAAATTGAAAATAATTTCATGAATATATTTAATAAATATTCTTATAGTAGAAGCAGGCGTAGCCGCGTCCGGGTCCACTAGTATAAAATAAACGCTTCAGTAAAATATTGACACACACTTTGATACCGAGTTCCTTTCAGATTATTCAAATCAATGTAAAATAAAAAAAGAACCAATGGAGACCTTTTAAATGTCCGTGGGTTTAACATTCACTTCTATGCCGATAGTAGGCATTGAGATAAAAATATCATTTAGCCTACGTCTCGACGTGCAGCTATTTAAAACGGTCTTCTGCTATATAAATAACTAGCTTTTGTTTGCGGCTTTGCCCGCTTAACCTAAAAATAACTAAAAATTAAGTATGCTTGACACAAGTCTGGTCGTAGGTTCTATGGGTTAAGTCAACTCGAAAAACCTGATGTAATATAAGCTGGCTTTCCTCGATGATTAGACTATCCAATAAAAAAATATGTTTTCAATTGAAAATAGTGGTTCATGAGATGCAGCACATTTAACCAAGGAAACTCTTCAATGTCATAATAGATATTAGTATAGATATAATATCTAGTGTTGCAATACACAAATATAAATCATAATTTTTTTTTATTTCATTTCAAATATAGTAACAGAAAAAAGGATAATAATATATTATACATATACGTCAAATTAATTTTTTAATGCATAAATATATTTTAAAATACTCTATAAGTTAATTTATCAATTAAAGTTAGTATAGCCTGATTATCAGTCAGTTTATATAATACAAAACATGTATGGTGAAGCCGAACCCTCCCTGTTGAAGTAGCAAGCGGACGCGTGCCGCCGACACGCGTCTACAATCTGTAAGATCTAACAATTCAATGCAACGAGCACCGTCTGTCAGTGGCAACGGCTATTTCTATCCACTACAATGTCTCATTTTGATTTTATATTGATATTCCTTAGTTAACTCAAAATTATATTATAAGTAAGTATATTAGAGTTGATTTTATTTCTATAAGTAATTAATTAAGTATTGTACTAGTTTAATATTTATGTGCTTCTCCATATAAAAAGTCAAAAGTTTTGGTCCCAACGATATATTTAAATAGGAGCTATTTCAGTTCAAAACTTATATTTTATATTTTTTAAATATAAGTCACTACTAAAGCATATTTTTTTATGAATGTTATTTTTTTACGTTTATTCCCGCATAGGAGGTCCCAGACAGAAGAAACTTCGTGTTACGACACTCCGTTCCCCATTTTATGTCCATTTAGGGGGATGGGGATCGAACAGGTGTACCGATGATTTTTAAAAAAATTTAATCTATCTGTATTTTATATAGATGACATAAATGTAGATCACATCCGTGTTTCAAGAATATGACATTTTTAAACATACATAATTAAATAATTTTATTAAAATGAAATGGACAAAATATATTTAAATATCGATCACTATAATAAATTAATGATGAACATAATAAATAAAGATAAAACGAAGATGTGTCGGTCCAATTATAATATGTCACACATTTTGATTTTTGACCTTCAGTTAATTTTTGACGTAAATCTATCAAAATTTATATATAACGAAATATATCGTCTTAAAATGGTAAAATCGATATTTAAGATCCTACTCATTAACATTATAGCACTTCCTAGACCGCATTAATAAATTAGTGAAGAAGAGTCCTCGAGAAGCCTAGCATATGTATATGAACGAGTATATAAAAAAAAGGAAATAAAAAGTTACGAGGCAAAGTCGAATAGTCTAAATGATGTAGAGATTTTTTTAGAAATTGTGTACAAACAATTATAGATAGACATCATAACAATTATAAAATATTATAAAAAATTGGAAAAATCAATTTTCATATCGACATTTAACACCTATCATTACTTTAAAAAAATGGCATTTTAGCATAAATACGCGCACAAACGTAAAACGCAGGTATAGTAAGTAATGCATATTTTCTAAACTAACATATTATTTTCTGGGCGGACATTGCGGTGTTTTTTACACATATTAAACGTGAATTTCACTTGATTAGTATGCAATGCGGTTGATCAATCGGTACGTTTCATGCCTATCACGTTAGAGCCGCGGGGAGGCCACGTCACACTGTATGTATGTATGAACGTATGCATGCAATTAGGTAAGAACTAAGTTAGTAATACTCTGTTAGATATTTTTCATTTAAATTATTTATTTAAGCAAAAAAGATTAATTTGGTATTCCGATATACATCCGTTCTTTTGGATATAGCGTTCAACTGTCGTCATAAGTAACCTTAATTAAATGTTTTTTTATTTAATTTATTGATATAATGACAAAAAAATACAGGGGTATATAACTACGAAAAAAATTACAATCTAAAAAAGCAGCTAGTCAGTCAGCGGCAAATTATATTTAAATTTTCAATGAAAGAAATCGATTTGTATCATACAAATTAACATATAGTATATACTTTATAATATAAATAGTAAATGGAATAGTAGGTAATTGTATTATTCAATCGACTATTATAAGCAAATTAACGAGGCTCCATTCAAAATTATTTATATAAGCTTCTTTATAGAAGTGTACTTTTATATAAGTGGGTGCATATTGTATGGCTCACAAACATTTTGTATTGAAAACTGATTTGTCATTGGTCGATAATAATGTTTTGTTACTTACAGAAGGATATTTTTTTCGCAAAGTCACTTGCCTTGAGTTCAGTAATCTCTTTGTATAAGTACATTAATTCTTAATAAATGAAAATAAAATTTTATTTGAGAAAACTATCTCAAAGAGAGAAGTGAAAAGATAAATATAAGTACCATATATGTATAAACATGTACTTATGACACAAACAAGCTTCATAAACCCGCGTTCCGTATTAACTACAGTTACCTGTTACAGAGATAAGTGTTACGTAACAGTTATTACGTTAAAACCAAATATCATGTGTCAAAACGTTAACCACCTTGCATACGTACCTGAAACAGATTAAAAAACATCATTAATACATTGAAAAAATCAATAAGTTAAATCGATATTTTAAAACTAATTCTATAAATCATTATATAATACAATTTGTATGCACAAATCGATTACTTTCACCGTAACGTCACGGTCTATACGGGCGTTATACAGGCGTGTAGGATCGTTTTAGAATAAGCAGGCAACACCAATCTCATGTTTGATCGAGGCCCGACGCTCACACGTCAAGTGGTCAGTGTAATTTATCATCAAATTAGAATTATGAACCACTATAGCCCAGTTTAAAAGTGACAAACTATGAACGACGATTCTGGGTTTGATTTTTAGTTGATTTTATTTGATAAGACAGATTGCTTTGGGCACTTATACGCAGTGTACGCCTTAAATGAAACGGAATTTGGCGAATAAAATAAAAAATGTGAGAAATTAACATGCTTTTAAGAAATGTAATATGTAATCATATATATTTTGCATTACTATATGATCCACTTTAAGGTAAAAATATTGAACACACTGTGTATGACACATACACACATCACATGGATAATAGATGTTAAAAATGAAGGTATTTTAACAGACATCCACTAAACTTCAGCCAAGATACGGTCATTCATTATCATTTGAAAGTATCTCAGTTGGAATATTGCGCTATATCAAAGGCTGTGCGTACAATAGAGTTGAATGACTATCGATATAATTCTAATACGGTCAAGCAATGCCATGAGTCGACATCAGTTCCGGTAAGTAGTTTCCGGTGACAAACAAAAGGTATAAACGTCGAAGTTATCTAAGATACATTACGTTTTTTCTTTTGATCGCGTTTTGATATTTTCCATAATTAGGTTCTTTTCTTTTTTGTTTTTCATTATTTTTAATTAAAAATTTTATATCCATAAAAATATAAATTCGAAAGTAACTCTGTCTGTCTGTCTGTCTGTCTTTTACGCAATCAGGGCCAAACTGCTAATTTAATTTTGATAAAATACTCATATAGAGATACTTGCGGGTCTCGGGATGAACATAAGATACTTGTTTTCCTCATATTTGTAAAATTTTCGATATATACCAATATATTAAAATACTTATTAAATTGACATGCAATTTATTCCGCCATGTCAATAAAAGCTGTCATTGCTAGGCAACGATTTGCAAAGTTTATTGTTTGAAAACGTCACCCAAAATGAGCTTGCTTAACGCATCTCTCTATTGAAAACTAAAAATAATTTAATAAATATATTTAATAAATATTCGTATAGTTCAAGCGAGCGTAGCCGCGTACGGGGCCACTAGTATGAATATAAAAATGCTAAATAAAATAGAAAAAATAATTTTTTTTTCTATACTTCGAATATACTTTTATACTTTTCTACAATTTATTAAAAAATAGGCTCTATATATACTGTAACAAAGGCAGTCAGCGGGAGATCACCATTCTTCTCTTCCCTTGTTATGGCGTCACGAGGTGACAGCTGACTTTTGACTAATGGTTTTATAAGATTTCTCATAATTTCTTTATAAGTACTTGAAATTTGTCTAAAGTTAGTTATGTCGTTAATCGTACCCTGTTAATTTTTGTAAATACGTCTCTAATCGATTAATAAAACTAGTAATTTAGATAAGGTGACTAATACAATAAATTTACTTAAAATTTATTATAATAGGCGAAAAAAATAAACTTCAGAAGTAATTGTATTTTGTTATTTATATCTGCATATGGATCAAGGCTGATTCGCTATATCATTTACCTACTTGTGGCCTGTCACACAGTATCTTTGTTTAATATAATATATTTCAGTAATCTGTATATAAAAATCCTCTGAGCGGCTGACAAGCACGGACGAAACTTCTGAACGTAGAAAATTAAAATTTGGCATATAGGTATTAGAGAGTGAGAAACTAAAAAAGAATTTCTCGAAATTTCTACGGGAACGGGAAAAAACTGGAATTTCTATTTTACGTTTTAAAGTCCACGCAAATGAAGTTGCGGGCGGTGACTAGTTTTATAAATACAGATAATATATATTTAATTTATTGACGCCAAGTTACGTGAAAATTATGCAAGAAACTGAAATTCTAATTAAAATAATACGAAATTCTAAGTAAAAATATCGTAATAGTATTGCTATACTTTATTCAAAACATTTTTATCAACGAAGCTTTTGTGTTTTAAACTAGAAAGCATATCTTGAGAATGTGCGGCAATAACTAAAAGTAATTATAATTATATAATTCGTTTGTATATGAATTTTATAACTTAATATTATAATTAATCGAAGTTATTTATTTATATTGTTTTTTATTATGTTTTAAAGTAACAGTGTGGGCATAGAGATCCCTTACTTTAAAGACACTGTAGTCGCCACTTTACACCCGTATGTGTGACCTGGCGCGTTGAGTTACGAAACTTAAGGACGCTTTGTGTTACCTGAGCTAGTCAATTAAATTCTCGAGCAGAAACGAACTCATGACTATCTTCTGTTTATTACATACAATCCTACTGCGCCTACTACAAACTTATTAAGTAACTAAAAATAAATAATCTCCAAATTTTTTACCGTATTATTTACAATTCTTTTAAAAATATCATCACTTTCTTAAGCTAAATTGTAGTTTCATCACAATTGTAATGTAGAAATGAAGTCGTGACGGACGGTGACACTTTTGTAATGTTTTGTCGGTTATTAGTTCAAGAGGTCGTTTCTTGGCGGCGAATGCGGTTGTTAAAATTAAAAGTTTATTACCTGAAATAACTGAGTGTTATAAAATAACATTTTATTTCATGTTTTATAACTTTTACATCTCTTTTACTATCATTGCATTAATTAATTAACTCTAACCAAATTTCACGTGGTATTAGTCTAAGAGAGAAAGATGTAGGCTACATACCTTTTTTTAGTTTATTTTTACAATACTACAATTACAGAAATAATATTAATTATAGCGAAAAAAAATACCTCTCCATTTCTTGTTTTTCTTTATCGACTACAATAAATAAGTTTAATGTACATCTACGAGTAGCTATGCATAAAGCTCTATCGGTACTGAGAGACTGTCAGGCAACGCACAGATGAAACATCTAACTAAGAAATATAGAAATATTTATGGTAACGGTAAAAAAGTTTTTTTTTTTTTCATTTTACATCCTGAATTCCATGCAATCTAAATTGAGGGCCACAACCAGTTCTAGTATAATATGAATACATAGAGAAAAAATAACTAATGTAACTCATTATGTCACAGAACATAGCTAGCCGAGCACGCCGTTCCGCTACGCATGGGCGAGGCGAGGTACGGGCCTGAGTCTCTCCACATTTCTCCCGCTTTCCACTGCGGTTGAACAAACGCGATTATCGCATTAAGTCATTATATCTTATGATTACAATGGAAAGAGAAATGTGGAATATAGAATTTATTTATTTATTGTATGAGTTTATGGATTTTTTAAAAAAATCATAAGATTTTTGTATTGATTTAGAAGGTTGCTGTGTTTATTTATTTTATTAAAAGCTATCAGACGTAAGTCGGAGACGTCTAATACAAGTTAGTTGTTTTACAGAGCGCAGTACGTACATATGTAGGTGTATATAAATGTAATGTGCGGAAAATACGTTGGATATTTTTTTTGTTTTAATAATTAATTATATGGTTATCTGTTTCTGAGTGACTAGTGGGTAGATAACCAATTAGTTATCACCACCCAAAAGAAAAACTATCTCAATTTTTCTCCACCAAAAGTAAAAGATTTTAAACAAAAGTAAAATAAATGTTAAGAGAAATAAATTTAAAAATAATATTCAAGAATTCTCAAAGTACCTAGTGGCCATTTTTTCTAATATTATGTTGGTTCTTATATATCAAAAAACCGTTTTGAATCGTCCACATAAGTCATAAAAGAGAGGAAACGATAGTGAATAAAACATTTGACACGAGTTAAAAGTGAAAACGAGACTAATACAAGCATCAAGGCACCTCACACATTGACTGGACTAGTCAATTAATACGTTTCATTGTTATGTTCCTAACGTTTTCTTCTTCAGAATCAATTAAATCTTCACTTTACTGTTACTTATGGTGTTGATTGATGCAATAACTTTTTATGATGGAATAGCTTATTGCAAGCTTTGCAAGATACTTTCTGCATACGGCGTGACAGGCTAAATAAATCATTTAACAATATATTCAAAAGTATAATTTCTCTTTGTAGATTTAAAATATAATTCTATTATTGGTTTTTTAAATAAAGTAATAAGATATAAAAAAACACTATAATATCAATTTATCGATCGAAATTAATTACAAAATAAACCTTGCGGGTAACAAACATGAGAAAGTCGAGAAATAATTTTATTCCCTTTCTTATAGAAATTATTGATTTCTCTAACCACAAAGTCGGTTTGGTTTTTGTTCATCCACACAATCATGAGATTTCTTTGAAATTATAATATTCTTACGATTTCGTTAATAATCGGTTGTGGATTTGATCCCTATTTGGGGTAATTATTAAATTATTTAATGTTTTTTTTTACGCTGTGGTTGGAAAACAGTTATAAGCAGAACAGTTAATTTCCTTTTTCTTTCAATTTAATTATTATTTTTTTGAGCTGATTGTAATTTACAAACAAAAATATCCTGCTAGTAGGTATTATAAATGTGAAAGAATGTGAAGTAAAAACTACTGAAAGGATTAAGATGAAATTTCACAATAATACAATTTTTACATGAGAAAAACATAAAGGCTACAATTTGTATTGAAATTTAGTATAATTTGGCTATAACATAACAATAAGTTCTAGCGGGCGAAGCCTCGCATAAGTCGCTAGTTCTGATAGCTAGGGTCCCCCATACATAGTCTTATAAAAATTAAGACCTCTTTTTATTTATTCTTTGTATGTAACTTTTTAGCTTCATATAAAATGAACAAATATATGTTTATAGGTAAAGTTTGCATATCGCAGTGTAACATAAGTTAGAGACATGCAGGCATGCGTTGTAGCCTCGCTTTACATAAACATATGGTTTACACAGTAACTGAATGTGAATGGATAGCAACTAACATTTTACGACTCTGTTACTGAAATGTAAGATAAAGCGTATACCTATAATATTATCAGTACTGTTTATTTTGTGTTTAATACTATGATATATGTATGTTGTGGCTTTTACTTGGTGCTTTTCGTTGCCTGTACATTCCATTACGAGGAATTTAAAGTGTAAAATGGAAAACACAGTTTTCCTCGTTCCTATAGGAATTTAGATTTTTTTCTTAATTTTCACCTACTCTGCCCCGTTAACATTCAAAATTTCGACTTCCAAAGTCCAGAGGTTTTGTGTGAGCTTTCCCTGCCAGACATGTAGTAACGAAAAACTAAACATATATATTATTTAACTAAATATATAGATTTCAGAGGAAATTGCGTTTAGAAATCTTAAATGTAACATTTAACAACCATATACAGTGCGTTTAAGATAATGAATGTAGGGGAGCACTAAGAGAAGTTTTGTCAAAATTCCTACGTAGGCAAACTTACGGGCTAATACACTGCTAAATATAATTTCAAATACTTGAAAATAGTGTTCTATAATTCATCAACAACAATTATAATTATTAAACATAAATATAATACAAAATTCTATTAATATATGAAATATATTATGTTGTTTTTGACTTTAATAAATAAAAAAACAAAACAACATCTCTCATATATGCATATAATATAGCCCTTCAATTAAAATGTTAATTCACTAAATTGTTTTAGTATTTTTTGTTTATTAGTACCACACTTTGATTTGATTGAAGGATGATTTACGAACATCAATCAAATACGCCAAACAAAAATAACATATTATAACACCATTCTAATTAAAATTTTTCATATCAATTCTTTTTAACAACAGCTATAGAAACTGATCTTTCTCAAAGATACATAGAAAGTGCATATAAACACTATTGCAGGGGAAAGAGGCTTAAGTGAAATTTCACAATTGTATTAGTGCTAAAGGAACAGTGCGTGTTTCGTTTCATTCATCAATCTTTAAATCTTTACACACTTATCATTATTAAATAGATACACGAAGCCGTCACGGCACACAAGACTGCGATTATAAACGCAATGCTTGTAGGTTCGATTCCCACTTCAAGAGAAAGATATATTTAATAATTTACGTAATAACGAATGTCTTCTAATGGGAATAACACAAAAAAAATCAGCTTCACGCTGTATCTCGCACTCAGCAGGGTAGGCAGAGGGAACCTGGTGTTCCCCATTTTCTTAACACTAGGTTCCCATTTAACTCTCATTAGAAACAAGTTATATCTTAAGTAAAACTAGAAAGCCACAGTATATTATACCATGGCTATGGAAAATTTATATAAATATTTTAAGCCTGGTTTTTTTTCAACCTAATATTTCTCACAGGTTAGGGTAGGCAGTGAGTCTAAGGTAAAGACACTAAGTTTTCATGTGTATCTTATTAAATTACTTATTTTTTATAGAATTTTTGTAATAATTTATTTAGTTATTATAAAAACTGGCAATACTTCATTCCGTTCTATACTAACATAAATTTAATACGTAACTGCGCAAAATTTGTCTTTCATTAAGCCAAATGCCATTCATTAATAAAACTTTTAATACTGCATAATCAAGGCCAAATCTAGTACTAACTAATAAGTATATTGAAAAAACAAGTAATTATACAAAAATATTTAACATCGATAGGTTGTTTGCAATGGAAGCGATTGTAGGCAGTGAGGCCGTCCGGTTTTACTTGATAGGTACCAAAATATGTCACATTCGATGTTGATTCGTGCCAGTGGGTATCAGCTCGAACTAAGATACTTAGATTTAATGAAGTAAAATAGCTATATTATTGAAAATAGTTATGAATATATTGATTAATATTTGAACATTATTATTTAACTGGTGTGTTTTTGTTTTAAAACTTATAAAAAATTTAAGTCTGCTATTTACACTAGAATATTATTGTTTTTTGTCCAATATGTATTTTCATAGAGAAAACATAAATTTATTCATACGCAAAATACTGACGCAATTTGTTACAACTTATAAAAGTTTAATAATTAATTGTAATATTTATTGATGTAATTATTTAAGTTTATATTTTACTATAAAAAAACATATTAAAAATTTAAAAATGTGGTCATATTTGTAATTCTATTATTCACTCTGCACTGAAATAAATATTGCAATAGATGATAAAACAGAAAACAGTAATGGAACACATAAAAAAATGGTTAAAAAAATAAATTAAGCTTCACCTATATTTAAAATAAATTAATATAATATTTATTATTATAAAATCAACATTTAAATAAAATTTAAGCTGCTTTCTATATTTACCAACCAGTTACTAAATTTATTTTAATTTTATCTCACAATAAAAGCTGTAAAGCTAGATATATGTATTTTATTTACATCTAAACACGTGAAGGCTTCGTGATATAACACGTAAGAGAATGTGGATGTAATACATACATATTTATAGACGTATATTTACATATAGATACTTAGAGCTTAAATATCGTCATTTAATATTAAAAAACAACAAATTTTTTGAATATACTTTTAAAATGTAATGTGCTACCTATGTATTCATAGTAACTACTTCTAAATATATAAACACGTACATAGGATATGTAAATCAGTAATACTTAAAGTCAATCCTCTTTTTTAGCTTCATACTGTATCTTCATTATGCAACGGCCGCCTCTTGCCCTAACCTCACCTCCTCATCCTCTTAACGCTATGAAATAAAAAATTCCATAGAGTGGAAATCGAATCCCAACCATCGCGTGGACAGACAAACATTGCCCCACAGTGCAACGTCAGCCTTAACATTCAATAAGTTATATCATTTTGTAAATAATTTTATAATGTGTAATTATAATATATCGAGATAAGAATCTAGTTTGGTGGATCCGGTTCATTCGATTTTCTACTAAGGATCCTCTTCATCATTAACATAATCTTTGTCATTCATTTTAAATTTTCATTATGTATACTTAATAGAACATTATAATATATCATTTGTTTTTTTTTTCATAGTGATTCTAATTTTAATGGGTTCATATAAGTCAAGGACTAATGCTTAAATTTGACCTCTTGTAAAGTTTATAAAACAATAATATGAATTATGTCATACCTATAAAAGAACTGTGACTAAGTTTCATTATAAGTGTCGTCACTTGATAATCAATGTCTCAAAAAAGTGTGAGTGTTGTGACACCAGAGTGTTTTAACTCAAGGTTCCCTCCGCTTACTCTGCTAAGCGGGAAAAAGCGAGAGAATAGCTGACATTCGATTTTCGAAATGGAAATGAAAACACAAAAAATATTTGTTTTTATTTTTTCACAGTAACCAAAACCACAAAGTTTACTGCCTTTGGTGGTCATTACAAAAAGAGGCTTTTATTGAATAGAAACTTAAGTAGCAAAAGTGAAATCACATCTCTTAACATTTTGTGTTGTTAATATTCGTAAAACCGTTTTCTCGAGGACATCTTAAGCAATGTTTGTGTAAAATATTAGAGGTGGCTTAAAAATATTGTGACGAGTTGATAAATAAAGACATTTTATTCTGTTTGGTTAAAACAAGAAAAATTATAGATGTTTCAAAAAACAGAAGTTACCTAATGAGATAGGAGTGTTTTAACACTAAGTTCCTAGTTTCTACCCTACACCGCTACAAGTGGAATACAGTTTGAAGCTAACAAAAAAACACTAAAAAAAAGGGCAGGCAGAAGGAAACTAGTTTTAAAACACTCCGTTTTTCACTCTCCGCTGAATTTTGAAGGCGTTGCGTGTTGAGTGAAAGTAAAAATAAATTTAAATAAATATTTCATTTCCTCGAGTGGGAATCGAACCCACAACCAGTCGAGTTTACAGTCACACTGGCCTGATAAATAAAATACTAAAGTTCTATATTTTCAAAGTTAATCTCATCGATTTATTGCCCCACCTTGTTAACCTTTGAAAAGTTACAACAATAATTATGATTATAAAAAATTTAATTACATCTTTGTGGACTAAAACATTGACGGATCGATTAGAGCAGAAGCAAAAAAATGCATATATATATTTTTATTTTATATAAACAATTTCCTTGTTCTCTAATTGTACATGGTATTAACAAAAGTAACATATGTTGGTTGTCTTATAGTAACATCTACTGCAAAATTTTATTTTTTCAATAAGAAATAAAGCAATATATATATATATCAGAGAATTATATATTTTATTATTAAAAGGATAAAGATTAGAATTATTTTTAGTTTGTATTTGACCTTTTCATGTCAAACAAACTTGTTTATCGTTAAAGTTACAAAATATTTATCGAAATTATATTTTTAATAAATTTAAATATTTATGGTGCAATGGCGCAGCGTCCACCTCTAACCACGATGGTTGTGAGTTCGACTTCCATTGAAATAACTATATTATAATTATTATTTTTTTTATTTTTTGCTTGCCTTAACTTAAAAAAGTAGATTTAAAAATGAACTCATAACTCATATTAATAGTTTTTACATCATCGAAGAGTGCAGTCAATTACTTAAAAAAATCTATTCCTTGAGAAATGTCATTGTAGATAGTAAATAAAAGTATGCATAATTCTTTATAAAAAGATTTTGCTGTCAAAAATTTTGTATCTCCTATTTTTTGTATTTAAAGTCACAACCCTCTCATATTAATGAAACTCTAAATTTATCTAAAATAATTGTCAAAATTATCGTATTTTTTAATAATTTATAAGAGGGACCGTCGTAAACGTTAGTTAGATTTATGAATACTTAAAGCTTGTATTAACCTAAAAGGCTTCTATGACATGAAAATAAAATTAAATAAACAGATTCATATCATAAGCACAAAAGTGTTTTTCATGTCTTTCATGTTTATTTAATTTTTATTAGTATGATTAAAAAATGACCATTTTTATTTTTCTTTCAACAAAACCTTTACGTTGAGATTGTAGGTAATCTACAATATAGTTTGTTTAGGAGCCCCTTTAAATATTTATTTTATTCTGTTTTGTATGTGTTGTTACAGTGGCAATTAGCTGAGAAAATTTCAACTGTCTAACTATAATAGTTCATGAGAAACAGGCTGATGACAACAGACAGACAGGCGGACAGACAGACAGCGGAGTTTTAGTAGTCTATCTTTTACCCATTTGGTACTATATTATACAAATATAACTATTTAAACTAAGTTATCTAACTATTTATATAGTGGTTCCACTTTCGTTAGCAGTAGCGGTCCTGCGCCTGCGTTTCGCAACACTGTGGCGCAACTCCATAGTAGGTATGCATAAGCATTATGTTGTCTTGATATCTTACACCCAAACGTTCTAGTTGATCGCTAGTGTAATATTAATCTTGTACGCAACTCCTACCTCCTCTTATTTTATAGTTTGAAAAAAAAAACGTTTTAACGATTTTTTAAAATATTATATATTTATTATTATTATGTATTAATCCCTGAAACAGAAAATGAACCCACAACTGCCATGTAATCTATCACAAACATCTTAACGCTATTCCCTATAACGTTAAAAAGAGAGATTTTCCATTTTTCACAACAGTTGTCACATTCCCCACGGTACAAGAGGACAATAACGTCTAATTGCAATAAATTAAGAAACATAAATAAATTATCTACAATGTAAGAAGCTAGTATAAGCATTATAATTGTAGCGTTCAATAATAGCACGCAAATCAAACGTGAACAAATAAATTGCTCAAATACAGAAACTGCATTTGAGAATAATTTGGAAAATCGTCCGAAAGTGCCGGATACAGACATGAAAACGTTAGTGCAATTTTAAATCTTATTAATACAACATAAAGTTCAATATTACATGTAAAAGAGTTATCACGAATCGGAAAATAGATAATAGTTCTGTTGTAAAATATACCCATTAAATCATGTTCTTCCGACGGCCTTAAAACTCGGAAATGTGTTTAACGAGTAACAATGCTACATGCGCCTCGAGATACGAACAATCTTTATTTACTGAATAGGACTAAAATTATACCATTATTTTTTTTCATATAAAAATCTTAAAAATAGGCTTTAGTTCTGTTATTAACTTCGTATTTTTTACTAAGCATCGCTTGAACTATTTAATATTAATTGTATCATATTTTTATTTAAGACCAGTCGTGGCGTACACAAATTGTAACCGTAAGCGCAAAAGATTGTGGGTTCAGTTCCAATTCCGGTATCGAGGCAAAATGCGGCGTTAAGATCCGTCATTTTCAACTCTCAAATGGAAAATGATAACTTATATAACATAAAAATGACGTCTTGAATGAAACGTACGACCTCTAGCCCACAGGCATCAAATCTATAAACTGTCAATCATGTCCACCTTCAACACTAGGTTACCCTCATTCAACATACACGCAAATCTTTATTCATATGTTTCACACACCATCAGGTATTGCCAAACAACCTGCCAGCGTGTCATTGTGAACGACGACAATGCCTAACGTTATTTAGTTAAACGGGCCATTAGCTTTCCTTTGTCAAATATCAAATTGTATCGAATTATTGAAATGTACGATTCTAGACCTTATGGTGTGGAGAAAAGGGGTATGTGAAGCTACTGGGAGGATTTGTTTTTATGTTAATTTCTATTCTTTAATACAAGTGACACGTGATATAATTTTATGTATGGGCGTGCACCGTGAGAGTCGACGAAACCGCTAACAGAATAGTTATTGAGTTAAAAAAGTTTTTCAATAAACTATTTTTAATAATAGAAAATATATTTTATTTTGAAATAATAAAAAAAATATATTTTATATTTTTTTTCCATAGTACAACTTACAATTTTAAAAAAATACAGTTACATACTGATAGAATCGATTTATCATTCGATTCATAAATTAATCAATTAAACAACAAAAATCGATTTGTTATATTCTTTTCACAATAACTATGACATTAATATTGACCTCGTAAAAAACACATTACAATAAATCGATAAACACGTAGTCAAGTTTTATTAAATGTTACATTAAAAACAAGTTTTTGTACTTTTCTCAAGGTTCCAATATACGTGGATTTCAAAATATATACATTAAGAAACGATC
Organism: Heliconius melpomene melpomene; assembly: GCA_000313835.2. Lineage (NCBI taxonomy): Eukaryota > Metazoa > Arthropoda > Insecta > Lepidoptera > Nymphalidae > Heliconius > Heliconius melpomene. The sequence goes on along the minus strand of HE669460.1, from coordinate 418,190 downwards.
GGTTATATCATCGAGCTTAGTCCATGTAAAATAAGGTAAAGATATAAAATTGACAATTTTGATAATAATATATTAATAGCTTCAAGAAATTAAAACAATATTATATATGCCCAACAACTAAAAAAATATTTAAGTCTATACCTAGTAATTATTTAATTACGAATACTATTATATTATAATTCGTGGCTCATTGACTATAATCATTGCGGGTTCGATTCCCACTCGGGATGATTAGTATATTAACTCATTTTCATATTTTACTTATTTTTATTTTAGTACACGAAGGGCGACGTTGAGTTCTGCCATTCAACACGCAAGAGTTTGAAAATTAGACATAAAAAGGGGAACAGAGTGTCATAAGCCTAGATTTCATACCCTGCTATCTGGAAGAAAGCTTTAAGCTTTTGTTAAATATTTTTAGATAATATAGTATTATTATCAAAAAATATTTAAAAATATTATATATTAAAAAAAATCAATAATAATAAGGACAGCCTACTAATACCTAATACATATTTTTTCATATAATTACATAAAATAGCACACTGCATTAAGAATTGAATGTTGAACATAACCGGAATGTGATATAACTTGTATCCAAAGCGATTATAAAATACACTTTACTTGTTAATTAACTTTGTCATTATCTTTATCAAACATTTCATTTGTTCAGTTACGACTTATCAACGTTTATTTGGAATTTGACGACGTGAGAGTTTTATCGGTGGTTTGACAGTCGATCAATTGTGGTCATCACACTTTTGAGATATTTAATTTATTTGTCCATTTCAATAAATTCTTTTTATCGTAATGAAATATATATAATTCTATATTATGTTTATTTATATTTTAGCTGTATCTCGCATATAACAGGGTATGTAGAAGCAGCCTAGTATTAAAACACACCATCAACTTTCAAAATATTAAATATTTAATTTCCTCGAGTGGGAAATGAACCCACAATCTGTCACATTCACAGTCACACGCTTGTGCCACTGTGTCACAACTGGCGTCATCGAATATAAAAAATATGTAAATTATTGGACCTCGAATAAAATTTTAATTTTAAAGCAGCTGTTGCTTTTAATTTCTCAATTAATAATTGCAACAGATCAAGTTGCGTTCAAAATCAGTGCAGACTTTGGCCAATACTTACGAAACGCCTGTGAGATTTCAAACGTTTACTCGGTTAATAATACGTATTAGCTGAAAATTATTCACTCAAGAGAGATTCTATTCCATTTATTGAGATTGAGAAGATTTTTAATTATATATTTTTTATTTTTTTTATAGAAACTTATGTGCCTGTGACTAATTGAAAATTAATTACAGTAAATTTTAAGCACAACCTAATCGAAAGTCAGCAGAAATACATTAGAAATAATCGATGGTAATTATATTTAAAATACCACTTAATTTATTATTTAATAGATAAATATGATTGTAGTATTTAATAAGAATGATTGTAGTATTTAAAAAGAAGAAGAACATTATATACTAAAGAATTTTCCTTTAGAACACTTGCATTGTAAAGACATCAACGCGTACGTGACGACGTTGAAGTCTTTTCTTAGGCGCAATGTGGTACATGAATGTAATCTCAATTGCACAGAATAAATTAATATTGTTTTAATTTTACTTCTAATAATACGTTTCAATGATTTATAAATAAATCATATATTTTTTAATAAAAAATAAACATTTAAATACTAAATTAAGTTCCGCATCAATTTGCGTATTGCGCTTGCGAAGATAATTACGTTAGTCCAAAAAATCTTTATTCCGTTTAACTTTTGTTTGTTAAAATGATGTAATGTTTGATTAAAAAATATAACTTACTTGTTAAATAGTTCAGAATGTAAATTTTTTGATAGTTACTTTAGTGTAACTTCACAATATATAGCACAGACACCACGCACTTTTATACACGGTTTATATTTCTTTGATATTTATATATTTTATATGGGATTGGCGATTCGCGCTTCAGTATGGCGCGCGCGACTGCGTCGGGCGCACGGGGCGACGGGCGGCGAGAGACTGCGCTCGCTCCCACCCGAAATACTAATCACCTTGTATGATTGAGACACAAGTTCTTTAGGTGACGCGGGCGCATTATTCTTTTAAAATTATGCCTAATTTTATATTACTTATTTTAATAATGTTATATTAATTGTTGTAATAATTTTTTTGTAAAATAATAAAGTTTGGTAAGAAAATATTCTACTATGTCGTATGCGATTTACATTTAATAAGAAATATAAAAGCTATAAATTATATATATTTTATATTAACTACTCTAGTTTAATGTAAACAAAATCGATGAAATAAACAAAAAAAGTTAAAAAAATATATTTTTTAATATACAAACTGGATTTTTTGGAATTCAAGCAAACATATTTAAGAAACTGTCAAAGAGGCGCGGATTCATTCCCGCTATGTTAAAATTTTCATTACTTTTTCTGGTTTAAATTTGAACTAACACTCAAAAAAATACATCAAATCGCCTAACCTTATAACTTGCACCACATCCGCAGTAACTCACGGATCTAAATGACGATTGTCATTTCTCCCACATCGATAAGGTCGCTAGAATCACCCGTCTCTGCCTGAAGTGGAAACACCTCATATGGGTCATTGTCAAGATTACGCATTTTCCGTATATTTCGTAACATTGATACGTAATTCGGATTACAACACAAGGTCACAGGTATATTTTCTTAAATGAAATAATTGTTGATGTTTTTTTTAAATAATTTATATTCTAATTTATAAAATAAAAAATTCTTGCCAAAAAATATAAATTTGACTTATGTATAATTTCAATTTGGGTCTGTAATAGAAAATTGTTTTGGAAATTAGTTGAGAAACTTTGATTTGCATTAGCGATCTTACATCTAAGTACCATATTTTATTACAATATTTTATAATATAGAATATCATATATATCGACATTGAAATAACAAGAAAACTGTATCATAATAATAATTTATTAATTAATCACGAATGTACTGCAATTTACATATGCGTGAGTATAATAAATAATTAATAAATAAATAAATAACACCTTATAACAACTTGAACTTGTTGAAACTTACATACGCCCATACAATCTCAGACTAGATAGTGGTGTACGTATGTACATAATATTACGATTTACTGAAACATACTTGTTTTTATTTATTTATTTCTCCGTTCTCTGCGCTTTTTTATACTTTCCGCCCAAATGCCATATATGGCAATTTAAGAAATTATATGTTGAGCAGCGGAATTAAACACTGCGCTTTATATTACCATGAAATATTTACAGTCAAACGCTTTTCCAATGCAGATGAAGATTTTATAAAGTTATAAATAATTAATAGATGAGGCCTGGGTGGGATGAGGTGGGTTTCAATTCCCGAGAGTGGAGGACGAAAGCGTTTTAATGGGAACGGTGTGACTTAACACTAGGTAAATCAATTAATAAATGAATAATAGATAATTAGCGCTTAGATACAGGAGCTCGCAAGACATTTTTTCGAGATAGAACTCATGACCTCCACTACAATACCTCAATCTTTTAAAACTAAAATCTAAGCACATTCTACATCTTTCTATAAAATACTATTGTTTATTATATTAATAAAGTGTTATTCAACACTTTAGATAGAAAACTTAAGATATACTATTTAAATTTTCTTCAATTTATGTATACTAGATAATATTTAATAGCAAAAATTTTTACTAATTAAAATAAAATATTTACCAATACCAAAAGAATAACTCTAATGTATCCTATTAATACTGATTTATTATTTGTTCTTTCTCACCTAACATGACTATAAATAAGAGACAGAAGTATAAATTATTATAGTTGACACTTGACAGATCTAGATTTTCATATATAATTTGGATCTTTAAGTGTTTCTTATCAATATAAAACATGTATTAAACGTGGGACAACTTTGGGGATTTTTTTAATTTAGAAATTTGCATTACGTCCGGTTCTTTGTCCTCTTGATGGTAGCAACGTATGGCGCTACGTTCTATGCCCCATTATTATTAATTTTCACATTTAAATTTGTCAATTTTTTTTATATATAAATCTATACTAATTTTATACAGCTGTTGGTTTTCATTTAATAATTATTATTTTGTTTTGGATGGTCTATCCCAGGGAAGGCTATCAGCCTTACAGCACGTAGCTAGGGTACTAAGAATTTGTCATCTATTATACACAAATCTTAGTTATTTCCTTCCTTTCAATATTTAACCACAGGGGCGGAGCCGCGGGTGTAAGCTCGTCCTCTATATATGAAATGTTTATTTATAAGAAAGTTCAGAATGTAATATGTGTCTTATTATATATTTTTAACAAGATGAACTATGAATTAAGGTACAAAAAAGAAATTATTTGGGTTCTCTCGGTATAGCTTAGGTCTCGGTAGGTTCTTCTCCTTTTGTATAAGTCGACCTCTGATTCATCCTCTGCCTACAAGTGTTACCTACATACAATTACAATCACAAAATTGATGTTTACAGTAAGTAATTCTTCGTAGGATGAATACAGTGATTGAATATTAAACTAAAGGCTGTCTATACCAAAACGACTAAGTTAATTTAGATTTATTTGATTAGAAATAGTTAAAGTATACTATAAATATTAAATAGATGGATTTATTGCGTATATTTTCGACATTTTTGGAAACTCTACGCTTAACACTTTATAGTACCTAGTTGTTTCATTTTCACTAAAAGTAAATTTTTGTCAATGTTAAAATATAATTAAAAATTGTAAACGTACAGACTGTATTGAAGGACAAAAAACTCCTTAAATAAAACAATAATTGAAGGATGTTACTTTCATCAAAATATCGTATTACTATATCATATATTACAACAATTACACATATACACACTAAATATTATTATAAATACAAAAGTTATAATGTATATAATACGTAACATTTCTATAAATAAAATAATAATTGTAAAGCAAAAAATGTAGGTTAACTAAGTTTAATTATCTGTTAAATGTTTAAACGCAAAAAAAAACAATTCATTCATATAGCCGCTCGTAATAGTTTTTCTGTAGGCAATATTGGCTTAAACATAATAAACTGATTGGATGAATTTTAAGACACTAAGATATTTAAAGTACGAAATATGTTCCCATAGGAGTTCTTCCTATAGAAGTTAGTCAGTTAGTAGGAAAAGTCAGCATTTACCATTTATTTACCATAATGAAGCTAGTGTTAGTTTTCTTCGATTTTCTCTCTAGAGAATAACTATATTTGCTACAATTGGGCAGATTCCCTCAGCCACGCTGTTAAGGTAAAAACATAGTTTTTTTACTAAAATAAACGTAAAAATTATTACTTTGCAAATGAAAAAAAAATGTATTTCATAAAGCGCTATATGATAATTAAGAATGCGGGTGGCCTTACTGTATCATCGCTTTGACGCGCGACATTGGCCCCGTTGTAGAGGATTCGATATTTGGTTACGACACACGGTGACGAACTTAGCACTTGAAACCAACGTATGAGATTATTTCACAGTATTTTTGCATATTAACTCATAGTTGAATGTCAAAAATATAATGTTGGAAATTTATAATAAGGTCGTTTGATATATTTTTGATTTCGTTGTGACTCAGTTGGGTCTTATACCGGTGACTCTGAGTTTGAATCTTACTCAGGTAAATATTATATTAAGCGATTTTTCTTTGGTCTTAAATTAGAATAAGTATTAGTACTATTTTCACTCGCTCTGATAACAAGATACAAGACAAATAGCAGCATAGTACTCTGGTACTTCTAGAGCTGTCTTAATAATTGGACGGTGCGTAGGAAACGGAGAGTTTTAACACAAGGTTCCCTCCACCTACCACGCTATTCACGGGATATAGCGTAAAACTGAAAAAAAAAACATCTACTTATACAAAACAAAGAATAAAGACGATACAGTCATTATGCTCTTGTACACCTACCTACCTATGTTTGACAGCTATGATTATCGCTTCAAATGCCACGTCGGCGTCTTAAAGATATTGTAATGAGATGTTTAGAGTAATAGACTCTTAAGCCATATCAAAACTTTTTTTTTCAACTTGATTATGATATAGCACGAAGATTATTATAGGATAATAGGTGTAATGGGTGTATCATAATTATAATTTAAATATTTTCATTTTGTTGTTTATAAATATTTTTACAACTTCAGATAATTTGAAAATGATTTTGACTAGTAAAATTGGATTTCGTATTAAATTTATAGACTCGAACCTTAACATGACAAATAAATAGGTTAATAAAGTTAAAGAGATCCAAGTTAAAGGTTATATATAGTAAATTAAAATTTAAACAAACGTATATAACATTTTCCTAGAATAATAGGTATAATTCTTTACTTACTGGTCATGTAAAATCAGTTATTGATGGATAAAAAACTAACAGTCATATTTTAACAAAATGGGGACTTTCCCTATATGATATCATGTTTGACCATAAATGAAATAGTATAATTATCTTTTATTTATATAAGTACACAAATTAAATAAAGATATATTACAGGAATCGAGCATTTTTAGTAATTATCGTCTCTAAAAAAACTAAAACTGTACCTTTTGTAAATAATCCTATATCAAAATATATCCTACATTTGGATTAACTTTCTAAATATTTTGTGTATGTTGAAAGTTAATTGTAGTATCTATATATATAAAATCGAAAGGTCACTCACTCATCACGAAATCTCAGAAACTACAAGTGCTAGAAATCTCAAATTTTGCATAGGAGTTATTTATAGGACTTAGGTGCTCGCTAAGACGGGAATTTACAATATTCGACTCCTACGGGGTTATTTTTGGGGTTGAAAGTTTGTATGAAACTTCGTTACTACAAATGCTGGGAGTCTCAAATTTTGCATGGACTCATGGAGACAGAAATTAATAATAACGTAGTTCACGCGGGCGAAGCCACGGGCGGGCCGCTAGTAGAGTATTATAGAGTATTTGTCATTTTCTGCTATATACATTGTATATGCATGTAATATGAGAATTCCTGAATCTTATTTTTCATTATGCAACTCTTAGTAAACAAAAAATGTATAATAAATAATGATATTTTTTACAAAAACATCCGAATTAAATTTCAACAGGATCCCATTAAAATTTAATTCAAACAAACGAACACTCTAGCTTTATTATATTAGTGTTAAATTTAAAGATTTAAATATATTCTAGCCATGCTCTACAAAAACTAGTTTTCTATATATTTTATGGGGGTATTTCCTAATAATTAATACTAACAGAGCGAATATTGCGTTAAAACAACTTGCCTACTCGCTTGCCTTCACAGTTCATTCCCTCCTATTTTTGCGTTATGCTTTAGCCACACGAGCGTTTAATTGATTAATTATATTCCACAGCAATATATGTATATTAGAACTTTGTTTATAAATGATTAAATTTATATAAGAATTTTACGTTATTTCCGATTGATCAAATGTGTTTTTTTTTGTTTAATTATTTGAATTTTATTTTGGATAATTTATAATTTGTTTAATTTTTAATGTAATGATTATTTAATTTAATTTAAGAATTGTAAGTACTACGATATCACATAGTAAAGACCTTGATGGTGCAGTGAGATATAGAATAGCGGAACTTAGCTACGCGCTTTTTCTAGACCAGCAGAAAAATGAAATTAATTTAAATATAATCATAAAATTAAATTTTCATATTATTTTACAATAACACATTATTATATAATTAATTTACGTATCCCTTCTATATCTACTCATATATTTTAGTGACCTTAGAAAGGAAATAAAAAAAAATACCTACTTTAGGTAAAAATTCCGAGTAAAACCTGACCAAATGTGAATGAATCCACAAAATTTATAATGACAATGTATGAATCACATCTATTTAGTGTAAAATACGACCTTAGTACAAAAAGGCCGTTATCTGAAACGTTCACAGATAGGACCGAACTTCAACTTAATTAAAAAAACGTGATTCACTTCGAAAAAACCGCCCAACTTATAATATACCTAATACATAAAATTTTATTAATATATTTTTAAGGATTTTGTAGATAAGTACTTGTATAAATGTCAAATAAACAATTTATTGTAAATGTTGTAGAATGTATGTTTAGTCATCTGATATTTAAAATAAAAACTAGGTATTTTTAAATACGTCAATAATTTAAGTATTCAATTAATAATATTTAACAGTACGGTAAATAACATTTTCCGCAATTATGCATCACTATGCATAAGTACACTCGCTTTGGACTTGATGAAGGAAAAGACAAAAAATATTATTTTCTTTGATAATATTAATAAGAGGCCGTCGTGGTGTAACTCGCTTTGGGACAGCGCCTGACTACGAACGTGACAGTGTGCTCCGATTGTGATCTCCGTGCATTTTACAGAGCGCAGTGTTAAGTTGCGCTATTTAACACGAAATTTCTTGAAAATTGAGCGTAAAATAAGATACATAACATACATAAGCAACCAATAATTGATATTTGAGGATTCATTTGTCGTTGTACCTATAATTATTACATTTCTTAATATATTTTAACATACATTGCAGGTTAGGCAAAAAAACCTAATACTTTTTATTTTTACTAGAAGGAGTAAAAGAAAATAACTGATTTCCCCTAATCGGAATTCAATCTACAACCGTGATGTTTACTATACAGAGAGGCTGTGCTTCTGTGCCGATGGTGTCAACAATATAATAGAACATGCTAAAATTATTAATATCCAAACAAAGCTTCGTCTGTAATGAGTGTGACATTCAGATTTCACAGTTGTTGAAACAAAACAGCTGGCGACGTTTTTGGCATACGTTTAATTTCCTCCTATTCCGCAAATGGTCCCTTTGAGGTTAATATGACAGTACGTTGAACTCGGCTTAGACACATTTTCCTTAACAGGCATATGACATCATAACCTACGTCTAGAGATATGCAAAATGTCATATAATTATAAAATACATATTATATTATATTACTAGTTGGTAATGGTCTTATTCTTGTCTCATTAAAAAAAATCTACACTAAATAAACATTATTATATTTTATAGAGGCACTGTAGGAGGAAAAAAGATATAAAATCACTCAATGGAGTTCTATATATCACGAAAGTAGATGAGAAGAAGAAAATAAATAATTTTATAGTTTTGAGATGTTTGTTTGTACTTTAATATGCTGCCTAGATATCTAAAGACAAAAATTAACAAACGGGACAGAAAATTGTATAAGGGATTAATATATTTAAAATCTAATTAAAAGTACAAATAAAAGCGGAAGCGGACGTTAAGAATATCAAATAAAGCAATATACATACACACTTTTTATCTGAAAGTATAGCAATTTAAAAAATCATTTCCCAATATGTCCTGCTTCGAATATGAATAATAAATCGATTAATCCAAAAAACGCATTCCATTGATACATATCGATTTGGTATGTAACAATTTAATTGCTGTAAGTTTTTTAAAGCACGCACATTAAACATGAAAATATTTAAATATTGGCAATTTATATCCCTTCATGTCAACACATACTGATGTATTGCCGCGACGTTTAAAAACCTATTATTCTTAACACGGTATTTGTTTATAAGGAAGAGTATTGTAAATTAATTCTCAGTTTGCCTTTTAGTAAGTTTGTTCATTGAATATGCTAAGATCGAGATCGCTATGAGGCTGTAAATGCTAAAACGTTATAAATTTTAACCAAGAAGATTTAAATTTATATTTTTATTATTACTTTTGTCTTTATCAGATTAAAATAACTTAATAAATTTAATAAATAATCATAAGTTGTGATACAGTACATCAGTATCTAACTCTAAGCTCAGGTCTGGCTCTAAAGGGGTGTGGGTTGTGGATTCGATTTCTAATCGGAAGAATTATTTAGTATCGTTACCTCGCTCTAAGCAACTTCCGCTTCCTCAGCTTCCAAACCTTACTAGCTTGAGGCTAAAAAAATATATACTTGCACTAAGTAAAGCCACAGATATATATGAGTATAGCAGAAAACAATTTATTGGATTACAAATAAAAATCTCACTTTGCCCTCCAATTGTTAATCGATATCTCGTTATTAAAATTTCGGCTTGTCGATACCGCTATCACGCGTGGTTTAATTAAAGTAATATTAGTAAGCAATTTGTTGCCTGATAAAAATCATTTTGTATTGATAACCATTTCATTGTGCGTAACAATGTTTATTATTAAAATATGTATTTTATATTACACTAGCGGCCCGCCCGCGGCTTCGCCAGCGTGAACTACGTTATTATTAATTTCTGTCTCCATGAGTAATTACGTCCTATAAGTGACGTCCATGCAAAATTTGAGACTCAGCATTTGTAGTAACGAAGTTTCATACAAACTTTCAACCCCAAAAACAACCCCTTGAAAGTTGAATATTGCAAATTCCCGTCTTAGCGAGCACCTACGTCCTATAAGTAACTCCTATGCAAAATTTGAGATTCCTAGCACATGTAGTTTCTGAGATTTCGTGATGAGTGAGTGACCTTTCGATTTTATATATATAGATTATATTTAGATTTGTTCTTATATTTTAGCTCGTTGATTTTTTGCTGCTGTTAAAATGGCTTTCTCTTTTTTAAGGCTCTATGTATGAAAATATTATTTTTCGTTTGTAAAACTTCTTATTATATTTTTTTATGAGAAGTTACAAATCTATAAAGTTAACATAGCTATGTCTCTTCGGAATTTACCACATACCTTAAACAAAGCTTACCTTACAATAAAAAAAAATTAAATAAGATCAAAAGTCAATTTTATATTATTATCAATTAAGAAATAAATCAATTAAAAATGTAAAATTTTATAATAACTCATTTATAGCCCAAGGTGAGACTTAGCAAACATATTTAAATTTTAAACGTTATTACTTCCGCAGTGTGTTTGTTCTCGGATTAAATTACAGAATGCAACGAGAATGTTTTTCTTAGCTTCACATGTTTTTAATTAGTGTTAAAACACTCCGTTTCTCACGCACCACCCACTAAGCGGAAAGAACTTAGTAGATATTAAGACACTGTGCTTTTAATTAAGGCTATTAAGACATCGTGTGCAAAAAGTGGCTCTCAATTGAAATTTAATCTTCACCTTTACTAAGAATCAAACCTAAAACTACCATATTTATATACACAGCCAGACACTGTACCACTGCGCCAAGATTACATCACTTTTTTTATTCATTTAAAAAAAATAGCGAGGCACAGAACAGCTCGACAGAGTACGATACAAATTACAAACAAGTTCGTAGAAATGCGAAAGTTTGCCGAAAAGAAAGCTCGTACAATATAAGTATAATATATTGAATTATTAAACATATTTATTAGTGACAACGTGCAATTTATTGGTTCAAAAATTCCTTTAGTTACATGATAATTAAGAGATTTATTATAAAGTTATTAATAATAATCGATGCTATTAAATATTATATTAATAAATGATAAATTATTATCTCTATATTTCTATACATAATAAAGGATAGAAAAATCTGTACATGAATGATATAAAAAAATAAAAGTATAATCGAATTAACTTATAGATTATACAAGCTAAAAACTACTCTTGTTAATTTGTTCGCGAATAACGCAAAAACTACTTTGTTTCCATTAAGATACTTCCATTCTCCACTTTTCGCCTTCTCCAATTCTCGAGTAATTGCGCGTTACTAGAGCGAAAAAACTAAAATATTAAATATGTAATTCCCTCATGAGGGAATCAAACCCAAAACCGTCGCGTTTACAATCGTACGCTTGTACCCCTATGCTATGACGGCCTTATAGTTACATTCCGTCCCTTTTTTTCCTCCACTGACCGAATTTCTCCACTCAACACACAGTTATGTAGCGAAACTCAACGCCGCGTTTTGTCTTGACAGAACGTGAAACGAATGAAAGCATAGCATTACACAACTACAAATTGTTACACACTATATATATTTTTCAATTAGAAATCGAATCAACAACCATCACTTACAAACAGTTTTCATCCAACTGCACCACTATAGTGTCGTACAGATACAATAGGGCCAAAAATTTAAATAGCATGTAAGAGGTGGTATAAAAATGTCCTCTTCGCGGATCAGTTACGCAAATGGGCCATCATTGTATGCTTAACGGTTCATTGTTCACTTAATGTACGAGACAAATAACTCTTTTTGGCGGCAAAACGTGGGAGGTTTTATTTTTATAAATAAACATACGTGTTCTCATTCTCAGTTATTTTGAACTTTAATACCAAAATTTAAGAGCTATTATTGTTTGTACAATCTTTTGTTGCCTTTTCCTTAAATTTTATATAGAACCATGGTATTTTGTTAAGATATCTACTCGATTTTAGCATACCGTTATATAGGAGTGTCTCTAATATATTCATCATATAAACAATACCTTTTAGCCCCGTTTTTTTAACTGCTAGGCTTGACGTCGTCGATTGAATTTTAATCTATTGCTGAATTTTTGAATATATTTTAATTGATAATTGGTTTCCAACTAAGTTTTCTATGGCTACCCTTCAAAAAGAATGAAAGATGAAATATCACATCACAGATAAAACAAATTAAATTACACCACTATTGCGTTCTTGTAATGGCTCTATAAAGCAAAATGTTTTAAAAAATACTCTATTAAATATCAAATGTAAGCTTAAATTTTAAAAATATAGATAATTTCATAAAAAAAATAGTAAAAAAATTATAAAAAATCATCAAAAATCTCTCACCTAATTGTGCCAGTTTAAATGAGCAATACTTCACGGTCCCGTAACCAGGTTCCGTCGGTCACAGGAACTGTGCCATCCCACCCGCGGCTCGATATACGATACATGACTACTCGTAAATTTTATCTCACGTAAGGTTTTTCTTTACTGATGCTCAAATGATATATATTTGAGGATTTTTTTGTATAAACTTTGTTACATTGTGATGGAAAATAAAACGATGGTGTTTAGTATGATTTGACAAAGTAAGAAAATGTGTCACTTATTAATATCCTTTTAACTTCCTCCTCCCTCATTTTCCAAATTATCGAAATCTGGAGGCATTTCCTGTTGCGCTTTATCTCGTTACCAGAGAGAAGACATGAAAATATTTTATTTCTTCGAGTGGATATCGAACCCATAACCTGTCGCACTTACTGTGGCACGACTAGCTTCCTTATTTATATTATTACTTAGACGTAAGTAAGCCGTCAACACCAGTATCTTTCATCATACCGTCTAAGCAATATAAGTCGTTTAACGAACATTATATCTAATTTAGTTATATGAGTATTATGTCAATAAAACGACATGACTTTTAAATTTCACTCATTTACTTTCTAAATTAGCTACCGCTAGAAGAAATTGTATCTCCAAGACTTTGACAGACGATCACAGCTGTCAGTCAGTGTTATTTTTTTTATTAATTTCTTAGAACCAACCTAATACAATTCAATATTATAATAAATTTTTAATATTTGTTTTTTTTTTGTTATAGGTGAAGGCATCAGTTAGATTTTAATATTTTAATTTTTTTTTTTAATTTGTAATTTAACAAAACTTCTTTTAGACAATATAAAGTTGTTGTAAGAACTGTAAATTAAAGTAAAGTAATTTATTTAGCGTGCTATATTCTACGCTTTTCAAAGCCAAGTGGATAGTAAGCCTTAAATAAGGAGACAAGCAAAGGCACCCTAAAATAAGATACTTATTCTGGAATTTTGCAATCATCACTTTAATATAATATCTGTTGGTACTATCTATTTAAATCAAGATATTTTTGAATGAAATATTTTCTATTACTGTAATTTAAAAAGGAAGCTTTTGACACAAGATACGAAGTGCCTTAACACTACGTTCCCTTTGGCTACCTTGCTTTGAGTGAGACACAGAGTAAGCTAAATATTTAAATATGAATTAAACTTTTTTTAAAAATTATAATATAAATTAAGACTTCCAACATAACATATAAAACTCGTTCCTTTTCTTAATAAAAAGGTAATTAATTAATATGCAAGAATGTGCCCTTTCCTAAATCATCACTGCGATGTGTCTAATAAAAGATATTGGAATTTTCAATTTTCTAAACATATTTCTAAGTGTTCCTTTAAAAGGGCTGCTGTTAAGAGAAAAAGATATAACGCATATAGACTACTAGCCTCGAGACCTCTTTATAAGGTTAGTCGAGTGATAGTCCTACATCGGTATCACACCTACGATAACAACGTTACATGTATATTGTAATTAAGTGTAGAAAATGTTGATATCGATTTATTTTTATATTGTTTATTTATTCGATTTAAGATAAAATACTTTAAAAGTATTTTAAAAAATATATATTTAAGATTTTTTTTATTTAATAAACCTTAAATTTTTCTTTAACTGCTTTAAAGTAAAATTTGTTTCTATCATTTAAACTGAAATAAATATATATAAAGAGTATAAAAGTTTTTTACCGCAATTTAAGTTCAACCATTAAAAAAAAACTGATATAGACGATATACCGTTAAGACAAACAAAATGTCAAACATTGATAAACTTAAGTAAAAACTCGAATTCACTTATCGGATTCACAGGAATAACCCTCCAAGTTCCAATTCACAAAATGACGCAATAACGAGATTACGGTACCCAAAATATTTATCACCGGTTACACTATAAATAACCTTAGTCTTAATTCAATCAATGCGTACATTATATACCATCCTTGATTTATTTGATATATTGAACTGTTCCCAAAAAGCTCTTATGAACTCTGCGAAACCCAAGTGGCGAATTGAAGAACGGTTTAAAGAAACGCCTTTAAGTTAATTTGGCTAATATATAAGGATTGCTTCTTTAAGGCTTTTCTTTTGTGGATATTTTTACGAGATATGTACGGTGATATAGACGGTTGTGAATTCGATTCCGACTCAGGGGATTGAAGTATATTAATTTTCTTCGATGTCGCTAAAATTGAGTGGAATTTAGTCTCTTTACATTTATATTCTGTCCCGACAGAAACTTGAACTTATATGTGTTTTATCAAATTTTGTTAAAATATAAATATCTTAATAGAGATCTAATAACCTAAAATATATCTTACTAGGAAGAGATACATATAGAGTCATAATATTTAACAACAACAAAAGAGTTTTATTTATATACATTCATCATGAGTTTATTGCATTTTGTAAACTACTTTCATATTCACAGTAGCCAGTTATTCAAATTATTTTGTTTTAAGCCCAAGTAAACATATATTAAGGCTTGTCGCACAGTATTTATTGTATTCAAACTATAACTATATCATAGATCGAAGACCAGGGGTTTCGGACGCCCCACCGCAATGATGGCGTATCAAATTTATAGCACTTTAATACATACATTGTCTCTGTAAGTCGTGATGAATAGTGCATATGGTGAAGCATTTCTGGAGATGGTACACAAAACTCTAAGTTTTCAGGCGTTTTTAGATCCTTTAGCATATTAAAATAAGTATCAGTTTAGTGTACAGTTTTTATTAGATAGCGGTCAACTACATGTATTTTATGGTGGGTGTTGGCACAAATAAATCGTGTAATACCAGAATTTAAACGTTAAACATGAACGTGATAACAGGTCTAGGTCTTATTTCGATGCGTTGATAGCCTGCGCCTGCGCCTATGGTATTTTTACATACAGAAGTTATTCAGTTTATTGTTATTTAAATTGTATTTTAAAGGTTTTTTTTAGTGCTATGACATTACAGACATTTGGTCCGTTTTACTTTATTACTATTTTCTTTCCTTGTTGAATATTGATAATCTTATTGTTAATCATTCTTAACATAAGTAAATATTAATTTAATGTAATTTTTTCATCAATTTTATAAATTATTAATTACAACTAGGGTGTTTAAATTTTCAAAATTTTCCAATCGATTTGGGTGTTAAAAATATCAAACATAGTTTTAGAAGCTGATTTAAAAACGAAATCTTAGTTTTTGGAATGAAACAAAAAGAGTATTAGAGGGTATTATAATGTAATAGTTGTTAAAGTTAAATTGATTACATAACTTTAAATATATAGCAGGAAAGCCTAAACAAATTAGTTTCGTTAACCATAAAATCCTTTGGATTTTGTATGGCTCTACCAAGTCAGGTCTAAAATACGATTTAAATGCAATACTACATGATATGTAGAGAGTACCATTAGACAGTGTTAACACGAGCCTCGCTGCGCATAGATCCTCTTGTGAAGAAGATTCATATGAGAGCCGTGGTACCCGTTCAGCTGAATTGACTTTTAATATTTGTTTAATATGTGCAAGACAAAAAAATTATACATCGATTTTAATAGTTATTTTTTTTATGCCTAACTAATTAGTCAATATAACGAAAACCTCATTATTAATTCTAAGATAATATAAAAAACCATATAATATGTTATTTTTTAAGCAGAATGAGTACGTAGTACAGACATCAAATAACTATTCTTGGCAATCCATAGAATTCAAGACATTAAACCAACAGTTCTATATAGATTACAAAAATAGCAAAAAAAAACATATTCTCAGGCTAAAAATAAGTACAAAAGCGTCAAAATTTAAAATATAGTAAGTCAAACGCGGCAAACACTTCGCAAGCGGCGGCGGCCAGTTCAATACATAGAGGTACAGGCGGACAATGCTCGCGCGTCGCATTGCCTTGTCACCAGCGCGGGCGCCCGTATTCATACGAGCCAGCCTTCTGATGGATCATACGTACCAGCCTTTAGTAATATATGAGATTTACTTGGTAGTGTAACTTTTGTATGTAATGTATGGGATGTGATTGAATTTGTCATACTGTTTATTTGGTACAATGGTACGTTTTTCTGTTTTAAGCATATTAATGTTTCTAGTAAGCATTGGGATATAGAGTCAAAGCTAAATTTTGAGTTAATTAACTAAGAAAATATTAATTTTAAAATATAATGAGAAAACATGGCACGGGCTATTTAAATTCCTAGCCATGATCACCATGATGACCATGATGCTGAATCAACAACATTGGATTTTAAAACACATAATAGATCACGACGGATTTAAGAAGCGTCTGACCCCCAAATATCCAATATATAATACCCGTTCTGGTAGGCTGAATTGAGTTCCACCATACAAGTGCAGTGTTTCAGAATCCGACTGAATGAAAAACGGAGAACAGAATATCTGTACACTAAGTAATAATGAGTAAGTACTTACTCAGCCATATGCAAAGAAGCAAAGAATGAGCTCATAAACAGTAAATATATTAAAACATTAAAAACACTTTTTTACATACACAAAAAAGTAAAGCGCAAATACCATATACACATAGTCTAACCGATAAATCCCATACGCATTTCTATGCTAAACACGATTCAAATAAAACAGCTGAACACCGACATCCTATCTTCCTACATTTGGAAATTATGGACATGTACGACTGTACGTACAGCGGCGAAATAAGATTTCTTTCATAGCATCGAATATCTATTATAACGTCAATTGGGGACCTCCGCCGTTCTGTATACAATTACAAGATGTGTTCATCCTTCCACAATCTGTCAGGTCGCTTGTGGCCTCTCTCTCTATATAAATACTGGTAAAGTGGATTTATTTGTAGTGCCGCCCGCTATTTATTACTATTTTGGTTTAACGTATCGCTCTTACTTGTGTTCTTAGTGTAGTGCCTTATTTGGATGATTTAGCGTTTGTGTGTTGTGTTGTGATTATATTGAAATCATTTGTGTGTGTCTAAATAATTTAGATATAATATTATATATTTAAACTAATTTTGAGAACTGTAATGATTTTTTGTATCTACTTGTTAAACGTTTTTTTTAACCCTTAAAGGGCCTGTTGGGCCAAATTATTATTCGCGGCTTGTTTGGTCGTGGAAAAATGAAACCTTTTTAATTAAAATAAGAACTGAAATACTATCAAGCAAATACTGACTGATAACAAAATTCGTAGAACATGATAAAACTACTTATCAATATCCAAAGTAACCTTATCATGTACAAATTTCTTTAAGTAATATAAATATAGTGTTAAACAATATATATTCAAATTCAAATATTTTTATTCAAAATAAAAAGTTACAAACTTTATTTTTTGAACGTCAAATAATTTACCACCAGTTCACAAAAGTTAGTGCCTCAGACCTGAGAAGAACCGGCGCAAGAAACTCAGCGGGACTTATATAACTTATATATAGTGTTTAACACTATAACCACCAACTAACTCACGCTGTTTTAGTGTTAGGCAAAATATAAAGGGCGTGAGATAATGCAATGGAAATATTTATATTAACATATGTATGACATTTGATGAAGTAGGTTAAAAAGATTCTTGATAAAAAGCCGAGTTTTAAAGTTTTTCGAGAAAGCGGAACGGTTTATGGGCCGTTTAGACCAGCCCTTGACAGGTTTGTTGTAATATAAAAGCGATTTAATGTACTATTACATTTTTTTTATAGTCGCACAAGATAAATATCAACGTAAAGCGCACTGGCACGTTTTGATGCATATTTGCACTTTATTTATTGCTCTTATAAAATATATTTATTAACAAAATTTGGACTTTAAAATACAAGCATAAAGATGAAAATTAAAAATTAAATTTTCCTTTTTAATTTAATGTGGTATTTTAAATTTATCTAATTTGCTAACATTGTTACCGAAAAGCAAAACTTTACTTACATCGTTTTAGATAAAAACTATTCTTTTTCAGGTTAACATTTATACCGATAACATAATTTCAAGACACTACGCTCCCCGCCAGAATTCGAAACATTTCGTATTGAGTGGTGGAACTCAACGCTGAGTTTATCTTACTATAGCAGGGAAATAAATTATTGTTATTAATGGTATATATTTATAAATTATTATTATTAATGATTATTCGTACTTTTTTATCTCCACTCATTATCCTAGCTTGGGTAGCCAAAGTGAACGGGGTGCCAAACGCAACTATTTTCCGTTTCGGCCGTGTTGCCCACGGTCATCAAACTCGACACATACGCCCTCCGGTCCTCATGTTTAAACGTGGCCTTGCAATATCATCGGTGCTGTGTTCTCGAAGATCAACCGAAACCTCCCCCTGAATCTTTTACCGCTTGTTCTTCGTTCATAAATATATTTTTGGCCAATTTTTCATCAGTCATTCTCACGACAACCAAACTTGTAAAATTTGTACTTATTAGCTGAGTACTTTTTAAAATGAAATACAATAAACCTATTGAAACGCAACATACATGAGGTAAAATATTCTCATAAAAAAACAATTACGTTAGTTATAATTAATTTTGTTATGCTCAATTAGCTATATTACATATTTGTATCGATGCTTCCTATTTTTTATAGACTATTTCCATTAATATTCAAATTATAATTATAACATATTAATACGTAATTTCTTTGTTTCATTTTGCGTTCTGTTCGTCAAACATAAAACTAATAAAATAAATAATCATTTATTCGATATCCTTTTATCCTGGTAGTATTGGTACAGCTATTAGGATTATCATAATAAAATTTAGTAATTTTCCTATAATATTTATTTGATAGTTTAAAAATCATTAAAGTTTTACTTTAACTTTCAAATTATTACGTACGTTACATATAATATATAATAATAGCATGTTAATGGGACACTTTAACTCTTGGACTAGCTCCTACGTAAGTATAAAAGAAACGCCGAAAACGCCGCCGAACGCCGCGCCGCATCTAATTGACAAATAGATAAACCCTTAAAGGCTTGACTTTACTATAACATTTCAAAACTATGAAAAAATATATATATATATGATCATAAATTTCCACACTATCTCTTGTTTACCGTTGAAAATAACAGTATCGTATATTTTTCAGCTTTTAAATATTTAAATAATATATGGCCACTATGTAACGCGGTTAGTATAAATACGAAGAAAGTAGCCAGGTTAATGCACAAAACGAATACGCCAGTTTTCATGCTTATCAAATGAACGATCGTATGTATTGCTTCGCATTCTTTCACGATGTATGAATTCGATCAGTGACATTAATTTACATTGTTAATAACGTTTCATGTTATTATTGAACTAGTTATTACTTGCGTTTTTAACGTCGGGGAATCAGGGAACCTAGTGATCAGACATTCCGCTCTCATTAAGACACTTTCGTGCCCTCGTGACACCACCAAAAACCAAAAAGAAGCCTTTGTAGCGCAGTGATACAAAATATGACTATAAACGTAATGGGTTTGATCCCCACTCGGGGGAATGAATAATTTTCATTTCACGGACAAGCCGCAAGAATTGCGCTTTATCTTGAATTACAGAAGGTTCTCTCAGCCTACTCTGTAGCTTCGCTTTAACAGCAAAAACAAACAACGTTTTACAAATTAACATTAATATAAAAACAAATCATAGTACAAAACGTTAAAAGAGTACTTATTAGCTTGGACCAAAGCTACCCTCTCTCGAGTAAGCGCGAGCGGTGTTTTAAACCAACAATTATAAAAAGATATACAGAACTATTAAAACATTAATTCTCACTTAACATCCATTATCTCGAGGCATTGTTAGCTTATCTACTTGATAAGGCCACACCAATTAAAAATTTGTTCTAGTGACAAATAAAAGAAAAAGTTGATTAACTAAAGGTACGCCGTTGTTAACTTGATGATGCAGATTGTGGTCTACGTTGATTGCATATAAAAACACTTTGAACGGAATTCGATGATTACAGGTAAGGGATAAATTTGGCTTTTTTCTCATATTAATATTTTTATTACGTATAAATGAAATTTAAAACTTATATAGATATTTTTAATATATTTTTTAGTGTTATTCCACATTTCGGAAAAAAATAAAATGATATTGACATTCGCTTGGAATATATGTATATTTGAAAAACGAAAATCACTTTAACATGTAAGTCTTCTAGTTTTGTTTTAATTATGAAAATGTAATAAAATAGTCATATAATATTTATAATTTTTCATCACACTTTACTCTAATATATTTTTTTAATTAATGCTTACATACTGGTACATATCATGTATTATATCAAATTCTTAGATTTTCCAAAAATAGTGGTCATCACGATAAAATTTGGACTCAAACCCACGGATCCTAAAACTGCAT
This sequence comes from Heliconius melpomene melpomene, assembly GCA_000313835.2. Classification (NCBI taxonomy): domain Eukaryota; kingdom Metazoa; phylum Arthropoda; class Insecta; order Lepidoptera; family Nymphalidae; genus Heliconius; species Heliconius melpomene. The sequence goes on along the minus strand of HE669460.1, from coordinate 397,052 downwards.
TGTGTTATGAATATTAATAATTTTCCAATTTACATAGTGGGTGGGGCCGAACTGCCCACGTTTACAAAACTAGGAAGCGATGAGGTTCACAGAGCCCATTGTTACCGCTGTTATGCTACCTGCAGGGAGATGTTACGTAATATCTAATACAATGTTTAATGTAGCGTTATATTAAATTTATCGTTATATCTAATATTTCTTATTATACATATAGCATAGAACAAAGTTTATGGGTATCGGGTATTAGTACCAGATTTTTAACTTATATAGCCATATTGTACCTACCTATATAATGTAAACCGGTTTGCATGTAAAATAATTGAAGCTACAAAAAATCTGCCAATATTGAACGAATGATTGGGAATAAAATATGTATTCTTACTCATAGTTCTGTTAGAATAGAGACTGTAAAAATTATTTTTCTGCAAGAAGCTTTGGTAATGATATTGGAATTTATAGTAATGTTTGTATAAAAGACTGTAACTCTACCAATATTACATAAATTTGTGTTTTTAAATTAAAGTAAATTGATGAAAAAAACTATTTTATTATTTATATGTGCTCTGCTTATCCTGCCATATACGGGATACAGCATGAAGCTTTAAAATAATAAAATAGTTTTTACAATTTAAATAAAAATTTAACTATAGTATAACAATTATAAGTACCACTTCCAAACAACATATTATTCTGGGGTCGATACAGCATTTGGTGAAGTCATGGTCTTAATTACAAAGTACACAGATTTAATTACTCAATTATGTTTTTGTTGGACTCTTTATATTCTTCGATACTGTATCGATAAGACGTCAATATCTGTTAACAAGATAATTCTTTGAATCAAATATACCTGTCAAACTATTTTAGTTCTAATTATACTTGGAAGATCTGACGGCCATTGTCTGTGGTTCTTGCAAGAAATCTAATATTGTTATATATTTTCATAGTTTTAAATTATGAACAATGAGTAACTATGAAGTGATCTATGAAATGTTAATTTCTTTGGATATGGTCCGTTTTCAATTATTTTGATCATAGTTAATTAGTCGTTTGTTTTCTTTATTTTACATATACATAATATAAATAATGATTTATTAGATTTTTTGGTAGACTTTAACATAGCTTTTTATGTAAGGAAATTAATAGGATTATAAAACTATCTTCCAAAAAAACCTAAATGAAATGTAATAATACTAACTTATTTACATAATGGCTGCTATTTACTTATCCAATAATAAATAAGGCAAGAGGCTCCATCTATCGCGACGGCGGCTAACTAATAAGCCGATATACCTTTTAGAAAGTTAACTTGTAACTTTGACGTGACTTAACGGCTCTCGTAACGGCGTATACTCATAGATGGCCGTTCACTTAGATTGTGTTCAAATGCTATAAAGTAAATCAATTTAATATAGATATTTGTATCCTAATTAGTATGAACTATGAATATTAGCTTTTACTTCTTCTTACATTTCTTTATTTTTTACTTTTCATCATTTTAAATATATCCATTACAGTTGTTTTCATGTTTATTTTTATAATACCTTCAAATGTGTACGCATATTTACACACTTATAATATATATGAATAAAATATATATAAAATACTATAGATAATAAATACCGGGTTAACCAATTTTAATAAAACGTAATCTTTTTTAAAGTGACTAACTATTGTGTTTTCTAATTAATACCATCATCCCATCCCATCTTTGTTGTCAAACCACAGCTAGAATTGAATTCATGATGATATGACAATTCTTCAGTAAAATATTTACTATTTACATACTAGAGAAGGTAGAGAAAACCTTATATTAAAACACTATTTCCCACTTTCCATTCAATTTTCTACCAAAGCTAGAAAATTAAAAACTTTTTCGATATGATTATTAACATCGGAAATAATTAATATCACATAATGCCTGTTTTTTTTTTTATATTTTTAAGTGATAAAAAAATCTTATATTCATATCTACTAATCACAGAAATAAATTGTACCTATTTAAAAAAAGTGTTACTACCAGTACCTACGACTACAGTCGCTTTTTCTTAGACAAGCTCGCTAAAACTCAGCTAATTTTAACACAACCTAAATGCGTAATATTTGATAAGAACCCGATTCTAAATTATCACGTCCAGATAAAACAGTATCAACATTGTAATAACATTCCTAGACCAGTTATTAAACAATTACATATTTCCAAAGTTGCGAAAGCATGTTCCTTGTAGAATTTGTAAGCCAGATTAGTTGAAAAGGAGGTTGAATGACTAAGAAAGGGCTATTAAACAGGCTTATTGTATAAAACCCTTAAATAGTTCTATTCAGCTAGAGTTAATGTAGTGTACTGTTGCGTTCAATTTATAGAATTAAATTTTGGAAAACTTATAATAATTTAAACTCGACGCGCGTTTTCTTAGCGTTTTTCATTTAATATTACATTTTATTTATTTGGAGGATTATTAACAAAAAATAAACATCAAATCAATTAAATTACACTCAAAAATGTGTTATGAAAAAAATATTATTTAAATATAATAGTAAAATCTTGACGACGAAATAATAATACATAATTCTTCTATCAGTAATTAATAAAAAATAAGTATACCTTCTCTCCCGGCGCTTCCTCTTCGATGTACTCGTCCCCTTAATGGTTCTGTATAGGGTCATCATTTTGCCAACAAAACACTCACAACACTAAACGCAAATTATACACAAATATTATAATTAGCTTATATTGAGAGCACTTGAACGATTTTTGTACTTTCAAATTCTATTGACATTATTTAAAAGAAACACTTCCTAATCACTTCAACACCAACAGAATCTGGAAAGAAGAAATACAATTTTCATTAATTATATGATTTTTTTAATTAGTTTATTTTTAATTTTTATTAATAAAATAAATTGTCTAGACGTTGGCAGGGTTTAACGATGTTTCCCACTAACTAGTGTTGGATCCAAAGTTCGAAATATTTCGTTATAACCATAAAAAGACTTCTACGTTATTCTTATAATCTTTATACGTTTTCAAATATATAGACACAAAGGTATTTTAAAACACAAATATGTACCTAAGCCTATATAAAGAATTTTTATCAAAAGTATTACAATAATATTCCTTTAGTCGTCGACAGTATTAACCAGTTCTATGACCCAGTAACCGAATACCATAGCTGGCTAGATTTACGAGCTGTCCCGCTGTTAATTGGTAACGAAAATAAACCTACTTAACTTAGTTACTATCAGCTAGACGGTAGGCTTTGTTCTAATAGATAGGAAAATATAACTTTTGTAATGTGAAAGTTGTTTTACTATATATAATTTGTATAGTAGAATAAAAATAAATAAATATATGAGTATAAAAGTAAATAATTTATTTAGATATATTTATATTTTTCAGTTAATTTGCTGATAGGAAATCTTATTTGAAGTCTTTTTGCCTTGCCTTGACAAAAAATCTTGATTTTGAGATACGGAATACCCTAAAAGAAGATTATATTTCAAATAATTGTAACTTTCATACTTTCGCCTCTTTATCTATTCTCTCTTAAAAAAAACGCGGCGTTGACTTTCGTAATTTAACAAAAAAATATTTGAAATTAAGGTGCAAAGCGGAGAACGGAGTGTGGTGCTGGTGCGTTATTACAAACTACTTTTAGAAACTAAACCTGAAATTTAAAACATTTTGGGGTCCGAATGAGATTCAAGCTATAGACTTTTGAATTCAGTCAAAAATATTGTTTCATATTCTTAAAACTAGCGACCCTCTTGCGGCTTCGCCCGCTTTTACTACTGGATTATTCATATAATGTATGTTTTCAAAGCACTTAAGATAATGTGAAAATTAATTTAACCCTAATGCAACCCGCATTTTCGTAGTTTCAATAAGGATTTTCCAATTGTTTTACACAGCAAGGATTTTTTAGTAGGTACCGTAATTTTAAATCTGTGCTACTAATCTTTTCAAGTACTTATTAAAATATATTTCAATGACCATTTTTAGATAGTTAAATGACTATTTTTAAACGGAAGAAATTATAAACAAAAGCCTACCTACTAATAACTACTATAAAAAATATGAAACCAAATATATCGCGCTGAAATAATACATTAACTCGAATTATCTAATACGTGCAAACGCATCTAAATCTTCGTTGCTATAAAGGCAGGTGGGTTTTTTTTCGACCTTGTGGTTAATGCTGAAGAGGGTATTCTGTCCCTGATGAAAAGCAAGCACTACGTGGCTGCCTGTGAGGAAAATTAAATAGAATGAATCGGCCGGGAATCGAACCCGGGCAGGCGCGCAGGGACGCATGGCGATTGGCGAGCCGTTTCGCAGCAAGGATTTTTTGATATTGTAACAACTTCTAAAGTACTTATTAAAATGAAAAACAGTAAAAGACAGTTTTGATCTACATTAACACTAGAAGTGCCGAAGATTGAGACCCCACTTGAACCGCCGTCGTGACAAATTTGTCCCATTCTACTTATTATGTTGATTGTTGGTATAATATAAAAAAAATATTATTAAAATAATTCCTAAAATATGTAGACCATCTTTAATAATCAATTTTTATTCTTTAACAAACATAAAAGTACCAAAAAACGAAACACAAAGACAGAATCAAATATTTCAAATACGTTCTAAGGTCGTGACAACTAACTGAATAACTCTTACAAAATTATAAGTTATTGAAATTAGTTAATATTATTATTAGGCCAAGTAATGCATTAATATATTCTTCATCAGTGATACATCACAGATGATTTATAACATTGCGTGGAAATGCCTCCAGAATTTGGCGAAAAATGCCAGCGGAGTGCATAGCACTAGGTTCCCAGGTTCCCTCTACCTACCCTACAATTGCCCACATTTGGTATCGAGTGTTTTACTGAAATTCAAGCCTAGTTTAGTCATCCTTTCATCTGATACCTCACTGGAACTAGCGGCAAAGTTTAGTATTGGCACCAATTTTACCCCACTTTTCAGGCTATTATTTTTTAAGATTTATACATAAATGTATAGTTTTCAGATTTTTTCCTGTACAAGTGCTACATATAGATGCTAGCTGCCAAATTTCATAATTCTAAGTTAACTGAAAGTACCTTATTAATTTGATTCCCTTTATAGTGTCGAAATACACATTTTTTACTATATAAATGGTTATATCTTTTTTAAGGGCGCTTTTTCAGGAAATCAAGGGACTGTAGATCGTCATATAGTTGATATTCATATACTCATATGAATATCAACTCGATTTCTCCAAGCATTCCTGAGATAAAGGCACAGACAGACGGATGGACAGAAAAAAGATCTTATAAGGGTTTTTTATTTCCTTAAAAGCTACAGAACCCTAAAAACTTAGGCATTGACTGCTAAATCTCTATTTAATTTTTTTCCGCCCCCGCATTGCCCTTTCACCTCCACCTCGTCCCCGAGGCATGAAAATATATCAAATTATACCCTTAAATAATAAAATAATAATGGCGGGACAAAAATGACCCAGCGGCAGTTCTAGGTAAATCTATTTTTTTTTCAAAAAATATGACTGCTATACAATTATTTATATTTTTAATTAAATAAAGGTGTAAAATTGGTAATAGTCAAAAAATTTCATCTACATACATTAACAAATAAAAAAGTTATATACAATCAAACTTGCGTTTGGGACAAAAATGGGACGGCGGCGCTTCTAGTGTTAAATGGCCAACGTAACTAATATACTTATTTATATGTTGAGAGTAAGGGATAAGTGAATCTTGACTCGATACAGCTGATGTGTCAACGGCGTGATGTGTTAACGATTAAATGCGTTTTTCTCTAAAACTATTCGCAATTTCGAAATAGTTTAAAAAGCTTTATCTTCGTTTAACGTAGAAATTTAATAAAGTATTTTAAAGGATAAGGATTAATACCATTATGGAAAAATATCCCTCACAATAAAAAATATATTGAAATTATTATTTTTAGACAGAAAAATGATCACTACACGTTATTCTTAAAAGATACGAATATGCCGTCGCGGACTTTTTTGTAGATCTTATTAAGAGGAACAATACTCCAGTACATTATTTTCATGTACGACTTACTATTAAAGCAGCGCATGCGCGAAAGTGTCTCAACGGGTAGGACTTTAGACACATTTATCGTATTTCTGTTAATTTACATAAGAATGTACAAATAATAAACTATATATAAACCTTCCCTGAGAAATACTCGACCTAATGGTGAAAACCGCATAAAAATCCGTTGGGTGGTTTAGAAGAAGAAGAGTTAGAAAGTTCAGACAGACACGAAAAGCGACTTTGTTTTATAAGATATAGGATAGGATACAATAAGTAAACCATGTTGACCTTTGCAGCCCCCTTACTTTCTTTAGCTGTCAGTTTTTGTTGCCACGAGCGAAATTTCTCTCAACTGTCAACAGTTTAACTAAGAAAGTTAATGATTACCTTGCATTTAATGAACGTTTACTTGAAGAAATCTATTCATCACACGGTGTCGAATTCTTGATAAAACCTTCACGTCACTCAAAATATTAAGCATTTATATATTAATTTTATATTTGTTCATTCTCTCCTAGCACGTGAAAATATAAAAACAAGCATAAAACTATTAAAATTTCAATTATTTTTATCCCATAGAACTGTGAACGCCAGTGAAAATTACAAGCAAAAACTATACGCAAGGGAAATCTATTGAACAGCCTTCTCCATTGTTATTTACTTATATCTTTCTCACATCAATGTCTGTTTCATCTTCCTGATGTGTTAGCAGATATTACTTTCAATCAGTACCTAATATGTTTCACGTAAAATTAGCAATGTGTATGTATTAATTAACTTATTAAACTACAAACTAAATAAAAAAAGTCGATTTACGGAAAATAAATTTACGTGATGACGTTCTAAGAAAACATTGATGAAAAAATTTGTATACTTTTATTAATAAAATTGAATTTTAATGATTGAATTATCATTATTTTGTATAATATAAAGTATTTTTTTTCGATATATTAACATTTATTTGCACTAGTTAATTCACATATATAATATGACATATACACATTAACTGCAAATAGCAATGTGCTATTTAATTACAAGTATAATGGAATGGATAGATTCCGCACAAGCTGAAGGCTTAGGCCGATCGTGCCTCTCTGTCGCTTGTTCCACGCTCTCGCTTGCACGCTCAGATCAGGTGGAACGTGACAATGATAATGTTTTTTCGTGAGTGCACCCGACGTTGATCGAATAATTATAATAATATAATATTAAAGTACAGTATCTAGATAATGTTAAAATATACAATAGAGTATAGTATTATAGATGTAAAGTTCTCTTTGCGTGAGGCATTTAGTGGCCATAGCCGATAACGTAACATAACGTCGTAGGAGACGGATTTTAAAACTAAATAATATTAAACAAAAAAATATCACAAATAATTACTTTTACAGAATATCTAAAGCTAAACTAACGTTTAACATATGAGTAAATTGCTATATAACATGTCGTTTATCTAACTTAATTAGTACAAGATTGTAGATACCATAAGTCGCTCGAATCCGCATTTCTCTTATAAAATATGTATACTTAGTATCGTGCAGTAACAATTACTCGTGCGGAGTATCACGATTTAAATAAATACCAGACCGACATCTGTAATGCTACTAGGAAAACACATGTATGCATATTTCAGAATATAAGACAATACCGATGGTAATAGTAGTGGATTCAAATCCCACTCTTATTTAGATAATATAAGCTACGTTCTTCCCCCTATAAGCTATATCTGAAAATGTAAGTAAATAGATACTTTCCATATAAAAATACTTATTAAGGTTATTTGTTTACTTTCATAACCACCATAAAATATAAAAAAAATAACGCTATAAATATTGTGATATATAAATAAAGAAAAGTGATTTAATAACTCAATTAAATTCAATTGAACCATTTAAATTTCAAGTTAAATATGACTGTGCTTTATACTCTATTATACTCGTTGTTCAAGCGAGACAAATCAACGGGCGGTAAAATAGACTCTATAATTGCTCTGTAAAGCGATTTTCCAAATAAAATTGTTTTCATAATTAGTTTACAAAATTTGCTAACAGTATGTTGTAAGATACATAATATCGACATACTGCCTGAAGGTGTGCTCCTATTGATCATATCCATACACCTAATGGTAGAAAATTGGTCTAAACCTTCGGTAATTGCTTTCGGAAATTATTAACAAACTATGTATGTACATTTGAACATTTTAAATATGAAATAAGTAGTAAAATTATAGGAAATTGGGCAATTAGTCTTCAAATAGTAAAAATAAAAAAAGGTTTAAAAAGAATATTATATAAACACTAGCGGACCCGGACGCGGCTACGCCTGCTTGAAATATAAGAATATAATTTCTATACAAATATAATTTCAATCTAGATGAAATGCTAAAAGTGACTATTATATTTATTTTCATAAGGATGAATATCAAAATGACGCGGTAACGAACGCGGTCGCGTAGCGACGACGGTTGTTATTAACATGGCAGAATAAATTGCACGTCAAATTAGAAAGTATTTTAATTTATTAGTATATATGTGTAATGTAATATTATATAGCCTATAGCACTTCTGAAGAATGCAGCTTGCATACAAAACAAAAACAAAGTAAATCGATCCAGTAGATCCAGAGATCTTAGCGTTCAAACAAACAAACAAACAAACAAACAAACAAACAAACAAACAAACAAACTCTTCCGCTTTATTATATTAGTATAGATTGGAGTTGATTCGAGGAACATAAAAAATCTTCAAGTGTATAATATTGTTAGATTGACATTGATTTAAAAAAAAAGTAACTTTTGTTTTTTACTAAATTCTTATTTTAAGATTTTCTTACAGTATACAAAAATTACAATTTTCCGATTCAGTTCATTATAATTATGAATATGCTATAATATATATGTATACGTAAAATATAACACAATATTATATCATGTTACTGATTCATCTTTTTTAACCTTCGTCCATTATGAAAAATGTTTAATAATAATATTGACTTTCCATTTGACTAATGCGTTATGTTGCAAATTTTTTCTTTATATTGTTGTAACATAAATGACGAAAATGATAACAAAAGTAGCCTTTTTGATGTACTGCTTTAATTAAATCAGCTTTTACTAATGTAGTAATATTAAATTTATTTTATCTGTATACATGACATATGACATGACCGCTACAGTTTTAGGTATTGCATGGCATGTTGTATAACAGAACTCAACGCCGCGCTTTACCAAACCGAAGAAATATAAAAACTTAGATATAGTAATTGCCCAATCAAAGATCGTATCCACTATGATCGAGTTTACAGTAAGACACTGCCCCACTGCCCCACGACGACCTTCAGTCCATGATGTTAGATATGTAAAAACCGGAATCCGTTCAATTGCCAATTGCAATTTTGGATATTTTGCACAACACGGTGAAGTTGCGCCTGTCTTAAAATAAGTCACGCAACAACGCTGACTAACAATTTATTTCGTAATGGAAAGCCTACTTCTGAGCTCTGATTCATCTGCCGCAAGCCGGGGGCTGTTTTTAACATAACTTTTTACTTAAATTACTTACATTGTAGGTTAACGAGAAAGAACAGGCAGAAGCAATCGAAAAAATGTTTATTCAGATGCCAAAAGTATATCAACGTAAACACAAACAACAAAAGTTCCAAAAAAGGATATTTTTTAAATTCATTTCATTTAATTAGTCTTAACAATTCTAAAATAAAAGATAATTACTAGTGTAATCATTTCGTTCAGTTTATTTTATTGGTATCGGAAAAACAAATTTTAGGAGACTTTTCTTCTTTATGATGGTATTAAACTTCGATATTGTCAAATACAAATAATTTAAATTTCTATCAATATGACGTATGTACAAAAGCCTACGAATAGACCAATGACCTTTAAATTTTTAAATATAATACAAATACTTATGTATGTATTATAATATGTCCAACGTATATAATTCTAAGTACAATCCTGATAGTACGAAAGGCACTAAAGGACATGTTACTGTGCCACCATTAATATTCTCATAGCGTTAACGCATCCTGAGCCCGCGATCAGAATATCATATACCAACTAAAACAACTTGATCCATGAAGCCATATTGTTTGTTTGTCAACATGGTCTTTCTTTTTGACTTCCATTGCATTATTTGCATTCAACTGCATCTTCAAATGAAAAATATTTTGTATTCTATTATATACTTTATTTCTTTGGCTTAAAGCTACTATAATATAGCTGTTTATATGAAGGTTAAGAATTAAAATGCAAGCTTAGGATATTACGAGGTCCGTTCAAAAGATTACGCAAGTGGTATTTATGTATAAAATGTATATCCTTTGATTAAAAATTAACAGCAATCGGATACTAGCTTCTTGTTGATACTTTGATTAATTTCTGAAATTAATATGTAAAATGGTTCTGCAGACAAGTCACCGGAGGTCAAAATTGCAATAAGAATAGAATAACAACTCTAACAATGCAGTTTTGATTTTTTTCTTAAGACAGACGCGAAAATATTAAAATATGCCATCGTGACATAGGATTCAAATCCTAATTCTCTAGTCTGCTTTGACATATTTAATTTATTTCATTTCCTCGCTCTGGCAACGAGGCAAAGCCCAGCGTTGAGTTCGGACAATCAACACGCAATGCTTCCAGAATTCGGCGGAAAGTAGATAACGGAAGTAACTCAATGGGAACGGAGTGTCTTAACACTAGGTTCCCTCTGCCAACCCTACTATGTGCGGGATACAGCGTAAATCTAAAAAAAATATAGCTTGTGGATAAATTTACAACAGTTTATAAAATACCTTTACACAAAAACGTTATTTTATTTCTAAAATAAATAAAATTTAACTGACTTGTTTTTAACAACCACTTAATAGAATAAACACGAATCTATTGAGGTGATTCAAAGTTGATAAAGGTCAAGAATTCTTTTAAACGGAATTTGCGGTTTTTAGTTCATTTGTATATTTTTTTTATATATGCACAACCTTCACGATGGTCTAATGTCATATTTAAAGTACTATTATAATTTATTGCAGTATATTTTTATTATTCAATTTATTTTATTTTTATTTTAGCTAATCACAATTAAAATAATTGAAAAAAAATGTTATTGACAAAATATAGATAATTACCTAGAAAATGAGTTGCACAAATCTCAACTAAAATATTTAAAGCATTTCGAGTTATTTATTCTGATTATATCATTAAGGTCACTCACCAGCTTTCAACACTCGATATGGCACATCAGTTTGCTTATGGCAAACAAATCGCCATACGATTTCGTTGCCCCCGATGCGGTACCGTTCGCACGTCCATGTATAGACAGACGAGTTTTTGGAATTAGTACGCGAATTATAGTACTATGATCTTAGTTATAACCAAGTTGTTACTAGTAAATGCAAAATTTATGACAATTTGGACAAGTTGACAGAAAAAATAAAAGATTGGTAGTCAAAAAATGGTGAAGGTCAAGTAGAAAGCTTGATCTCCACATCCATGACTCTTGATGTCATGAATGTGTTGATGATTTGAGTATATTTGATATTTAAAAAAATATATTGCTATACTAGGAAAAAAAATATTCAAATAGTACAATTCACACACAAATAAAAACCATAAAAGTCATTCAAATATTTTTTTAAATTAAATTAATGTTATTTAAAAACAATATTTCAAATGTAATGGTAGACTGAACGACCTCCATAATCCATTACCAAATTCACAGGTTTTCACATAAACATATAGTAATAAAATTTAACAGCAATATTACGCAGACGGTATGCGTGAATGCGCACTCATCTCGTCGGTCACTTTCGATGCGCTTGCGCAATTCGCGAGTCGAGATTTCATTCATCATTTCTTGGCAACAAATTGAAGCCTAATTATTTTATAATTTATGGGTGATGGGTGATTTGATGAATTTCATATATAAATTTCTTTGATTGCAAATCTGAAGCTTAAAATTAATAATTGAATTGAATTTAATAAATTAATATCTTGTGGTACATTTTGGACATGTATTGATTGATTCATTTAAAGGGTTTTTTTTTCTACTATAAAAAAATAGATTACAAATAGGTTGATATCTTAAATAAAAATGTCTATTTATTATAATTATAATATTTTTTTGGATTCAAATACATGATAAGTTACACATTTGTATTTTGCTTAGATAACTTTTATCAAATTTTTATACAACAAAAATAATACGAAAAAATAAAAATAATGAGAAATTGGACACTAAATTCCTCTTATAATACAGCCAAGTGTTAAAAATCTATTTATAGCATTTAAAAAATCTTGCGACAATATTGTTTTATACTAATATATTCCGTGTCTACCTCGACTATGTCAATAATATCACATCTAAGTATCACTCTACTCAATGCCAATATTCATCTGTTTGAAGATGTCATGTGAACTACAAATTCTAAGACTTGACACATATTGCAAAAAAAACTTGAGTTTCTTTATTTATTTTTTTTATAAACAATTCGTTATATGTTATGTGTACATAACACATGATGAATCACTTATTGGTCTAGTGTTTAATAAAATATTATCACACTTGAGATCGTAAGGCTGAAATATTATTCAAAACAAATATTTATTATTGTCAGATTGCTTTGCCTGGTTGTATTTTAAATATTTAATTACTTATATAAAATATTATTATAATATGCAGAATATTATACTATATATTCCCTTTATCACCATATAAACGCGTCGTAACGCAATGGCACGAGCGTGCGACTGTAAATACGACAGGTTATGGGTTCGATTCGCACTCGCTCTGGTAAGAAGGCAAAGCGCGGCGTTAAGTCACGCCACTCGTACACAGTTCCTCCAGAATTCGGAGGAAATTGGAGAAGTGTCTTGAGGAGATGGAAACGGATTGACTTAACACTGGGCTCCCAGGTTCCCTCTGCCTACCCAATAATGTGGAAACTACAGCTTGAGGTAAAAAACCGTTTTATGAATATTGCCAAATATTCATGTACACCAGCACATATGGGAAGCCATGATATCAACATCACATATCTTATCACACATAACCATCGTTATGAATTGTCATACTTCCGCTCTGATTAAACATAGTATATTGAAATGTTGGAAAGTGGAGAACATAGAATCTTAAGAAGTAAAAAGAAGTTAACAAAAATAAAATATTTATTTTAAAAATAGTAAATTCAAACTATTACCAAAAATTAAGCGTAAGTACACATATACAAGTATTATAGATACGTGCGTATGTTTAGTGCACGCGTGCATATATTACACGTTGAAAAATATGTTCGTTATTCACGACTCACGACCGAAACTAAAAAGTTAGTTAAGTTGCTGGAAACGTCAACCTCTTTTCATAATAATTAACTACTTAGTAGCTGCGAACTTTCTCTATTAATTTATATGAAACTAAATTAGATGAATTTAAATCAGATATGTATGTATACAATGCGGATTCTGATTATGATATAGCATGTTAAGTTTTTAACCAAACCAGAGATCTGGTACGATATTTGATTTGGAAAATTTTTGTATGATAACTAACTTACTTAATAAATATATTTAAAAAAAATACTAGAAAACTGCTACTATTTTCAATATATACAAAACTATATCGGTTACCCAAAAAATAGATAGGCTATTCCTTACTAGGTCGAGGCTACATCAATATTCTCCTATTCTAAGATGGATATGGTGGCGGTGGTTTTTTACCTACACGCATAGTGGAGAGAAAGAAAATCTAAAATCAAAATATTAAACCCTCTACTTCTCTAATTACTTCAAATGGAGAATTAAACCCAAGCCATTGCATTTACAGTCACTCTGTTCTACTCCACCTATTCTAATATCATCTTAATGTGTATATCATTACACAATCAAGCACATCAACATCTCAAGAAACTATAACGGATATAGTTAATACTACGACAGCGCAAGTGTTTTGCTAAACTTTTCAACGTTTAGACCTCACACGAGTATAACGTAACGGAAATGGACACCTTCTATAAGGCAATTGATTTCGCAAAATTCCGTCTGCGAGTTGATTTAAATAAATTGTTAAATCTACTTGATTTAAAGATTTTTAGTTAAGAATTGCTAGTTTTAAAATTATTATAAAATTACAATGTCTACGTACTTTTACTATTTTTATGAACATGCCTATAAATTCGATTACGCTATGTCCCGCAAGTGGGAATCGAACCCATAGATTCCATTTGCCTCTATGCAAAACACAATAAATTAATTAAATAAATTGTAAATTCTTTAATTTTTACTCCAATATACAATTCATTTTTAAGGATAACTGCTTTCCTTTACAGTTAAAATTGTATTATAAATATGGTCAGCCTAGAAAAATAACATAGACAGCATCATTGGCGGTCAAACAAGGAGAAGAATGCGACCATATAGTATGCACATTCTCTTCCTGAAGACTGTTTCGGTGCATTATGTACCTACTTGGAAAGTACCATAATAAACTATGATATAACTTAATGTTTATTCATTTCGAACAGTAAATAGGTACAGATAAAAGACCGAGTTGCAGAAGTTATTTGTAACTTATGATTTTTTTCTAAGATTGTCTAACTATATGATATAATACCTTTCAAATACAACAGCTGGTTTATGTGATTAATTATTTTAAGGACCTGACATTAATTGACCTTTCTTGCTTTTATTAATATTAACAAATCAATTGAAATGGGTGTGGGTTCGATGTCCACTTTCGAGTTCATTCTGCCTATATATGGCTGTGCGGCTAAAAAAAAATAAAGCTATAAAACGTGAATTCCCCTGTTCTACTTTATGGAATTAATATTTAAAATAAAAACTAGTTATTTATAGTCCTAGTTAGGTTGGTGATTAACTAAAAAAATATTTATAACAGAATTGAAAATAATATTATTTTAAAATATGTGATGAATAAAGAAACAATTGCGTCATTCTAAATTAATATAATAACATGAAAAATCGATCCGGCTTTTTATCCATTGACCTTTATCACCTAAGTTATCCGTGACTCATCGAATGGATACAAATTATGCGTTTTTTAACCAAAAATCTGCTAAAATAAACCTGATATAAAAACATGATCACAAATTTATATTTTTAAAACCCCATCTTAGTTTATGTTATAATTTGCATAAAATATTCGTAATTTGTTAAATCAGTATGCTTATGGTGTTTAACCTTTGGAAATATGTTAGTTACCCTTGAAATTGATGTGGTATATTTACCCATTACCTGCCTGTAAACGGTGTTACTTTTTTTAATTAATAGGTACAAAAAAAACATTTCCTATTTCAATGTATGGTAAAAGAATCTTTTTATTGACCCTAAGCGTTTGAAGTTTTTAGCTATACAGGAAATTTTCATTGAAAATGAAGAAAAAAATGCGATGCACTCATTGTACATAAATCTCAGTAATTTCTATTGTGACATATTCTTGACATTTTTTCTCAACTGAAGAAATAACTGATTCTTTAATTATTTACATATCTCAGATAACAAAAAAATATATATTAGATAAATCGAACCTACATTATCTCAATAAATTTCCTTAAATAAGTTATATTATATAATTATAATTTTATGTGTTTAAATGTAAAAACATTTTTTAAATTTTTTAGCTTCACGCTGTATCCTGCACATAGCAGATGGGAATCTGGGAAAACCTATTTTTATTTTCAATTATATTATATAAATCACATCCTATACTATAAATGCCAAAATAACCACAATAATAATTAAATTTAATTACACACTTATTAATTTAACTAATTAATTTGGCGGAATTTCATGGAAAGTGGAGAACGGCGTCACTTAACATTAGGTTCTCTCTGCCTACCCTGCTGTGTGCGGAATATAGCGTGAAGCTGACTTATTATAATAAAAAAATCATAATTACCAGAAAAACAAAAAAAATCCTCTTTCAATAGTCCAAAAAAACACTTCACAATAAAATACACTGTATCTATCGCCAAAATTGATTAAATAAAAAAAAATAACAAACTGTCATTCGCTTGTGACGTGAGATGCGCACGCGTGGTTGCGGTCCCGAGTGTAACACTACTTTGAACACCTGTATCGCCCACCACCCAGTGGTCGAGGTGAAGCAAACGAAATACTCAACTTCTTTTAATTATATACCATTGAATTGCTTTTACTGATGATTAATTATGAAATATATTAAATATTATTCCAATATATAGAATGTGAGATATATGTAAATACAAAGTAGGCCGACTTAAGAAAAAGATAATTATAGTTCTTACATTTTGTACATTATGTGTTAATATGTTATATTTACAATATAAACCAGTATCAGATTACAATAAATAATTAATAATCAATTAATAATAATCTTATATACGTTAAATCAGATATAACACATCTCATATCATATTTAGAAGTTATTTTTATAAGCTACAAAACCAAAAATGAAGAAAAATGAATAGGAATAAAAAGATTTATTTTTTTCTTCCAAAGTAACCTAAAGGCTTTTCGTATAAAAGAAATATTCAATTGACCTCGTTTGTCAAAAGCTGCACCCACGAACTAACACATTCGTGCATCTCTACGCTTACGCTATAGAAATCTTTAAATAAATATATTTTACGGACATTATAACTATATACATACATTAGAGAAGTTTCTATAAATATATGTACATTTTTAATATTTTATGATTATGATTTACATATTATTTAATGAGCTACTGTGTACTAAGATGATATTAAAGAAATATACCTACAAGCAATGCTTGTTAGTTCAAATTTGGTTGAAGTATATTTCTCCGTATAAATTTTATTTCATAGAAAAAAAACATTACAAACTTATACTTATTATTATTACTTTCACTCCCATGT
Organism: Heliconius melpomene melpomene; assembly: GCA_000313835.2. Taxonomy (NCBI): domain Eukaryota; kingdom Metazoa; phylum Arthropoda; class Insecta; order Lepidoptera; family Nymphalidae; genus Heliconius; species Heliconius melpomene. The sequence continues at coordinate 380,099 of HE669460.1, read as the reverse complement.
TACTTTGTATCACTCCTGGGAGACAATAAATTTTTGCTCTATTTTTTAAAATTATTGACAGAAAAATACATTTTATATATCAAAATAAACATCGCAATAAGAAGAGACAAATGAGAATTTGCAAATTTTAACGCGCTGTCTAAGTGAGGATCCAATCTTATAACGATGCGGATTTCATTTTATTTTTTTACAAATCTATTGTTTTTTAAGCTCTACTTATACTACTATATTATAATATGGAAAACTTATATTTCGTACTATAAAATACAAAAATAATGCCTGTCGTGGCGCACTGACCAAGCGTGTAACTGTAAAAGAAACAGGTCGTGAGTTCGATTCCCACTCGAGGAAGTGAAATATTTAAGATTTTGAACGATCTTAACACTAGGCTCCCTCTGCCTACCTTGCTTCAAGCAGGATACAGCGAAAAAACACCAAAAAGCTTTTAATATATATTTTTTAATTTGACGAGGAGTTTTCATAAAGCTATACATAACGTTTTATAATATATCACAAATTACTAAGTATACAAGACACTGTGACGTCACCACTTTCCTAGCATAACAGCATGATTCGCAAAACTCATGCATACGTACCAGTGGGTGCAGCGATTGTACATTCCTAGAGAATAATTGTAGTTCCACCGAGTGAAACTGAGATGCTGTTAACATTCTCAATTAAATAGTGAGTGAAATTATTATTTACAATCGCCTAATGTCCTTCTAGAATTCAACAAAATGGAAAGTAAAGAAAATTAATTATGTGGTACAAGTTCTTAAAAATAACTCTATATAAAAGATTTAAACGGGCGCAAACAAGAACTCTTTGGCTTATGGAGATATAAAAAGATTAAAAATTAAATCAGCTTCACGCTGTATCCCGCACACAGCAGGGTAGACAGAGGGAACCTAGTGTTGAGATACTCCGTTCCCCACTTTCTGCCGAATTCTGGAGGCATTGCGTGTAGAATGGCAGACCTCAACGCCGCGCGAAATATAAACGTAAATAAATATTTCACTTCCTCGAGTGGAGATCGAACCCACAACCATCGCGTTATAGTCACACCCTTGTGAAGCTGCACCACGACTGATCTCAAAATTAATGACTATCAATATTTTATAATAAAAGTCCCTTCTATTCACAAAACCACGTAATTCATTCAACAAAATGATATATGTATTATGAATGTATTAATATTAAATGTCCAGTCGCTGTTAGTCAGAACTAACGGTACGCCCTTATTGGGTTGACCGTATTCTTATATCTATTGAGTATCAAATAAAAATGCTTGCCGTATCGCTTTGTATAGGCAGTTATATTATTAGAATATTAGTAAAAGGTTATATGTTTCTCTTGTATTCTTTTAAGTGTACACAAGCATTTAAATAAATGTTTGAGAAAATTCTTAAATCCTTAATATTATTTTAGTTTTTCGCTGTATTTCGTATATAGCAGAGAAAAACTAGTGTTAAGACACTACGTTCTTCACTTCCGGAATATGACGTGTTAAGTTACGGAACCTAATACTACACATGGTTCATCAAAGCGGATCAAAATTAAAATTTGAATTAAAACGTCTACGTAACGTACGTAAATTGTGAGTTAACTTTTGAAAGCTATATCCTACTGCGCGACAATGGCGTCGCTTATATGAATAATTGTATAGTATTTAATATTTTAATATTTTTTTATTGACTATTTTAATATTTAAATAATACAATCTGAATAAAATAGACCATATTTCGACCATATGTAATCATATTATTATTCAATGTAATCGATGTTTTGAACTCTTGCGCCATTTACCAGAAGTTGTAAGATTTTGACATTTACTCGTCAATAACGTTACGTTTACGCATCTTCACGTTAAAACTTAGTACGGTTTCACTTATAACCTAAATCGACAGACTTTACACGTGAATTGTGGTTATGAATTATTAACTATACTTAAAAAGTGTAGTCAAAATATTTGTGTACATTTTTTTATTGTTGTTATGTGACATGGGCAACGTAATCCATGTGTAACTTCGAGATGTTGTGAGATAATCATAGTGGAAAAACTAAAATAACTTAATAATGTATAATTACCGGCATCTGTATTTCCTATGACTTACAATTTGAGAGTCTTCAAAAACAGAGTCAACAGGTACTTATTAGGCAAGCGTGCACCGCCGTAGATCGCATCAACACTCACCAGACTTGATGCGATCAAACGCAAGCCAAAAAAAAATTAAAAAAAAATCACTCTTTCAAGTGCAGATGTGACTGGAAACTGTCCACGATGAGAATTACCTGCAATATTCAATATTTTTACTATGACTTAAGTCTATAACTAATAAGTACGTAAGTACAGCAGCAACAATATGAAGCAAAACAGTGATTCTTAAATATATTATTATAACTTATATAAATTATAGGTATTTAGTTATAATTTATAGCTAAATTACAAGTAATTCATATTAACGAGGTTGCTAGGCCACTAGCCCACAGTTTTCGTCCAGCACTTTCACTGGCGAGCCATTACGTCTCGATGATACGCGTGCTTGAACACGCGATCTTCTCGTTTAGATGAGTGATAGAATGAACCATGGAGATATAACACGACTATATACATGAAATATAACAATATAATTGTAGTGAAATTTCAAGAAATTTCTATCAGTTTAGTTTTCTGTTTATGGTACTTACTCATTATAATATAAAATAAAATAAATCAGCTTCAGCAGCACAGCAGGGTAGGCAGAGGGAACCTAGTGTTAAGGCAACACTCCGTTCCCCACTTTCTGCCGAATTCCGGAGGCATTGCGTGTTGAGTAGCAGAACTCAACGCCGCGCTTTGCCTCGTCACTAAAGCGTAGAAATGGAAATATAAACGTAAATAAATATTACAGTCACACCCTTGTGCCGCTACGCCATTACGGCTTCATGTCATTATAACATAATATTATAATACAATGCTTAAACTATAAATTGAATTATTTTTAGTTTGAAAAAATTTCTTTAAAGAGCCTTTAGTTTTGTAGGTACATAACATCAGGCATATTAAGTAAATGGAGATATATATATTATCACTTTTTTCACCATTTACGCCATACATAACATTGGAAAAATTCTCATAAATTACTTAATACAAAACGAGCGGCACTTTCTTACAATTAGTATACGTAATTACAACAACATGATTATATCATAAAATTCATAGACAAGAATACTATCGTATAGGTATGCGTTTTTATTTACATCGACTTTCACATTATTAAGCCTTTTTAAAGAGAATCTTTATATTGTTAGCGGTAATTTTGTGTTAAAATAAAATAAAGTCGAAATTATACAAGATTGTAACTACTTGCATATATATTTTATTAATTATTATATCACTACATAACACACAATGAAATTTAATGAATATGTTAATCTACGTATTTAACATACATATCTACAGACCAGTACATAAAGTAATTATATTATAATAATGTATAAAAATATTCATTTCCTTTTAGCTTCACTCATCTTTCATTTCAAACGGGGGTTGAGGAAAATGTGAAAAATCACAGGGTTCCTTTCGTTTCCGGTCCGTTTCAATTGACTTTCTAGGCATTTTATTCTGTTCTGTCATGTTTTTTTTACTATGGCGTTTTAATTTTATTTCTTTATTACATTAGGAGTGATGCCTGTAGACCAACGTCATATTTTGTTATACGAAAACGGAAACAGAAACATATTTAAATGTCCACAGTTGTAATTTAACCTAAAGACCGCACAGAGACGCAAATGTCAATTGTACAATAGATTTATAATTAAAAATTTAAACCACCCGTGATTTATCATATTTTTTCTTAAAAGGCGAAATTTTCGGTTATTAAAAAAACTAAAAAGATTCTATTTAAATATGTATTGCATTAATATATGCTAAGCAAAACGATGCTGTGGAATTCTAAAAATAAAATTATTCCGTAGTCGTACCTGTCGCATTCAATTTCATATTATACAAAAGCATGGAATTTCATAAGTACAAAGGAGCGAAACCGTGAAACAAAGCCACACTAGAGTAGTCACACAGTACAAGACCAGGCCTTCTTGTATATATTTATAAATCGCGTCCTTCTTACAAAACTATCGGCACTTAAGTAACTATCAAGTTCCATATTATCTATATATATAAAATCGAAAGGTCACTCACTCATCACGAAATCTCAGAAACTACATGTGCTAGGAATCTCAAATTTTGCATAGGAGTTACTTATAGGACGTAGGTGCTCGTTAAGACGGGAATTTGCAATATTCGACTTCTAAGGGGTTGTTTTTGGGGTCGAAAGTTTGTATGAAACTTCGTTACTACAAATGCTAGGAGTCTCAAATTTTGCATAGACGTCACTAGGACGTAGTCATGGAGACAGAAATTAATAATAACATAGTTCACGCGAGTGAAACTGCGAGCGGGCCGCTAGTTATGTATAAATTTAAATAAGGCCAGGTATAAAATCCCCACAATAGATATACAAAATAATCATAAATTTGATGATATAATGAGTTTTGATCATTTCTCAGATTCTTGGCTATCCAATTTCTTAGGAGTGATCCCAATTTACATATTATACCGAGTCGATTTGTTTTCAAATAAACAATTTTTAGCTCATTTTATTAGGGATAGAAGTAGGTGGTTAATTGCATTAATCAAAGGCACGCATAGGGCGAATTTAATTAATGCCTGCGGTCAGCCGTGTTTCGTTTTGCAGTCTGGTCCACTTTATTTTTTTACTAACATGTTAGTTTATTTAAGTTTAATCTATTTTATGTTTAGCAAGCTCGATACCACGCACGAAGTTTAGGTGTTTTTCTACAATTTTAGATTTAGCCTCTAAGCGCAAACATGGTAGCTAAAAATAAGTCGACTTAATACATCGTAGTGCAGTGGTTGCAAACACGATGGTTGTGGGTTCCATCCTCACTCGGAGCAATATTTTCTATACTCTGGCAAGATAAGCGCGGCGTTGATTTTCGCCGTTAAGACTTATCTGAATGGTTGTGGATACAAATTTCGTTCTAGGGATATTTATAATATAGATTTCACCAACCTGCCTAGAAAAAACGCAATATTTCGTTAGGTACATTAACCAGTGCGCAAATCAAGAAAAATAACTTCGTTCCTCACTGGTCACTGTTCCTAACTTTCCGTTAAAAAAGAATATTGTACGAGTACGTTGAGTAACGGAAACCAAACTTCAATGAATGAGTGACTCAAATAGATTATTAAATAACTACTTATATTTAAGATAAACATTTTAAACTCGTCTTAATTCAAATCTTAGTAATAAATAATAAAAAGTATTTAAATGATTCTAACTTCATACTTTGATTGTCAAACAAAAAGATGACTAAACAATTTGCTAGAACGAGGAAATCGAGGCCAATTAGGATTTTCGAAACTGCCTTGACCTTCGCTTTGGCACGACCTGCAAATGTTTACTAACAGGATTTTGATTGATGTAAGGAAGATACATGTTTCGACTGTGTCAGTAGAAGCGTTTTTTTCGTGCATATTGTATATATGTAAGTCCACTTCTTTATCACAGCTTACAGCCCAGATACTGTACTAGACGTAAGAGGTGTCACTAAGTTCGTCAGAATGTATGTAACCGTAGTGGTAGTGACATAGATTATAAATATAAGTTTTCAAAATGACGCCCGTGAATGAAAAGGGTGGAGGGGTGGGTATAGGGAGAAGGACCTTTTTAATAATAAAACTAAAAAGTTAAAATGAAAAGAAAAAATACTTTGAAGTGCTACAGACGGAGACAAACTATATTTTATTATCTTTTTTTTTTTTTTATGGAAGAAGGACAAGGCAAACGAGCATTCGGGTCACCTGATGATGATCACCGCCGCCCACGACCCCGTGCAGCACCGGAGGAGCTACAGGTGCGTTGCCGGCCTTTAAGGTGGAGATAGACGCGCTATCTACCGACACTCCACTAAATCTACATAATAATGTTTGTCACCGTACGGAATTTACCTGTAAATTAATTCGGCGGTGTGTCTGGAAAATAGAAATATAGATTTTTGATCATATATGTACTATACATATATGCGAAATAAATACTATACTATACATATATGCGAATAATTAATCCTACTTTCGAAATGAGGAAATTTAAATTTAAAAATATATTTATTTCTCAGTCTGATAAAAGAACGTGCTATAAGAATACATGTTCAGTTATAATACAATACAGTAACTTATATGAATACAACAAACACGTGAATAATAGAAACGATGTGCCCTTGGATACGATCAAATGTTAAATGAAAATTATAAATCAATGCAATATAAATATGGAAATATTAATAAATTAGCTTTCCTACACAATATTAAACATATAGCAACTTAAGCCGTCCTTCAGAGTCACATACACAAACCTACACAGAGATTCACAATAGAATATATTTAGCGAGTGTGTCAAGGTTGACTGACTATTACTTAGCATCTCATTCTTTGCCAAATGATTATTAAGTCCTGACATCAAGTGTATGACAAATATCATTTTAATTTAATTTTAAGTTAATTATTTATTTTATTTATTTTTGCATATAGCAGACTATAAGCTGAAGGAATCTAGTGCTTAAGATACTCTGCTCCCCATTTCTTATTTCTCAAATTCACTATTTTAAGATAAAGAATTAACTTATCATCAATCTTATCAATTACAATCAGTTACATCTTATTATCTAATTAGCCATTGAAGGTTTGTAGAGACCTACGAGTACACCGGCCAGTACTGACTCTCAATGCACAACGCGACGCCCACGAACCAAACAGAATACATTAATTGAACATTTACAAGTTCGTTGGTTGTGAATAAATTCACTTTCATTAGACAAATAAGTAGTTGTGCGTATTTCGTTTTCGCTTTTTCATTTAAATTGTTAAGCGATGTTAATCTTGATTTATATCTCCGAATTGCATCTGATACTAGAGGATGTACACTGTAAAGGTAAAACCAAGTTTCTTAATTGTAGAATTAAATGTAAGACAATTATTTTACGCATTTTTATATTTTGGTCTAAGATGGATGTGCCACAGTGCATAAGGAAGCTGCGTCGGTTCAATTTCTACTCTATTTCTTAATTAGGAGGTAAGTTTACAGTATAACTTTTTAACACGAGGTTATCTATGGTTACCTCAATGGAGACCTACGTGAATAAAAACAAAATGGAACACATATAGAACAGAATAGAATAAAAAAATAAATTATGTGTTTCAAATATCTGACTTAATATTAATTAAGTTGATGTCCTAGTCAGTTAAATATAGACATACTTTTATTGAAAAAATATATGATGATGTGATGACATAGTTGATGAGTCATCCTAATTTTAACTTTACTATAAATTAATTAGATACTGATAAATTTATGATAGCATCGACCGAACATAAGGTGACGTAAACCTTGATAGCCTTATATGATTTCATCAATACGAGTATATACAAAAAGTAAAGTATTTCCATTCGTTACAATACCGAAAGATCGTGATAATATTTTTAATTGTTATTTTTGTGCTAGTAAGTAAAAACGAATAATAAAATCAATGTTAATTTTATTTAAAAAATTATATACCTAAATGCATTTTGGGGAAAGAGAAGTAAGTATCGAAGACAGAGATAAACATTTTTACAATCACATTTCATATTCTATTGTTAGAAATCGAAAGCGGTTGGCGTTTTTAAAATAACACGATAAAAATACATACCATCTATGTTTCCAACGCATTCGGGTAGAGGTTCCACGTAATTACAATAAGTGACATGTATCACTCAATAACAACACTACACACTAGATACCTTCCAATCAGGGCTTCCACCTACAATCAACTGTTCCCGTTTGACACAACACTACGTCTTTTATTGTCTTTTTTACCTAAAACTACCCACTTTTACACGAGTATGCTAACACTATTATTATCTCTTTTACATTCGACGTAGCAAGTATAGGGAATCTAGTCACAATTCACAATGAAACGTCTCCAAATGCAAATAGAACAAATATATTCTTATAATAAATGGTACTAAACTGACGCGTGTAAATGTGCGTGTAAACACACACTTATATCTATATATGCAAGCAAAGTCTGTGTCAAACGGTAGTACGATAGTTAAATCGATGTCAATGATCATTTTAGATCCAACGATTGGAATATATGTAATAAATTATATTGAGGTGACAAGGTCGAATTATGATTATATTTATGTCATAAGTTACGTTTGATAATGTTTTAAACTCGCTGATATTATATTAATTTTTAAATTAAATCCGGGTATACGAGTATTTTATTTGATATATTTCTTGTTATGACAAAGTATTCTAATAAAAATATCAATAAATAAGTACTCAAAAATTGTAAGTTTCATTTTTTTTCACCTTCACGCTGCATCCCGCAGACAAGAGGGGAGGCAGAGGGTGTGTGAGGGTTGCGTTGCAGGTTGAGGAGATCATAGCAGTTAGAAATGCGCATTAACGCTCTACTTTCTCTGTGCTTAATTTTCAATAATGGAAAATAAATAAAAACAAAAGACGTTGAACTATAATATATATTTTATTTATTTTTAATAAAATAATATGTATATAAAAATATTTTAAGACATTAACATGAATGAATAAACTTTTAAAAAACTACAATTAATAATATACTCAATAATAATAAATCTAAATTTTAGTTTTATAACAAAATTTTATAATACATATATGTATGTATATTTTTTATAATAAACTTTACATTCGCTTAAGCAGTTAAAAGATAACACAAACATATATTGAATATTTTCATTTCTTCGCACTGGTAACGAGCCACTTAACACGTAACGCCTTTGGTGAAAGGTGGTAAACAGCAGTGTCTTAGTTGGAACGGAATGTTTCCCTCAGGTTCCCTATGACTACCCTGCGACGTGTGGGATATAGTGTGAAACCAATATAATCAAACGTTGAGCATATATATTTCATAATTATATAATGTCATAATTATGTTACCCGCGCAGGCGAAGCCGCAAACCAAACAGTTTTATTTAGAAAACTAAATCTGCAATAATAAGGCTACTCCAGCTAACGTCCATTTCGACGGTTTATCTTTAGTTTTCAAGTTGAAAGTCCATACGTAAGTGGGGCCGCGGGTCCTCGTCTTGTATACTGGACACTCGTACATATTACGCATGTCTTGTTTATCTTGAGTTATGGCCTGAAAAAAGTATTTTCAGGTTAGGCATATTATAGAATTTCTTTATATAAATCTATTTACTAATTTTAGAATAGTTATTTTTAAGATCAATGAAGAAACTAGGTACTTAATAACTTAACATAATTTAATTTTTTAATGATAAAATATCATTTACCTAAAAAATATTTCAGCTATACTCATTCCTCATACCGCATTCGACCTAGAGACCTCTTTAGTTACCATACAAGTTTATAAAACACATATTTCTCTTTGTGAACTTACCCTAACATTAATAACCGGCATAGGCGGAAACAGATCTTTGAGCCGCGAGTCCATTATAATACCAGCGTGTACATCCCACCGCGCGCCCTCCATCAGCAGACCGTGGACGTAGGCGCCGTCGCGAGGTGCTGACCGAGAATCTGCTATACTGGAGTGCAAAATAGTCATATAGTAATGTTTGTTAAAAAATTAAGTAAGTAAGTAAGTTAAAATGAAAACTAGTCATTTACACAATTTATAAAAAAAAATTGACATTGTCATGAACAATTAGATCGTAAGTTAAAGTAATTTCCAAAAAAATATTAAACATCTATCATTGTCGTTTGTATGACGCAGAATTAAGAATTCATAGATTCAAGAATTCATTATACATCTCATTTTTCATTTCAAAGAAAATTATTATTCTAAATTGACTGAATAAAAAGAATCTGACGTGAAATCCTCCTTCATTTTCTTAGTGACGTCGCACTGCAGGCACATCTTGTCGAGGGGCAGCTCGTATCGGCGCGCCGTGCTCTGCATTATGGCGGTGAGGAGACTTTGAGGGTTAAAGAAGCCACCCAACCACACCGAAGTTGGTAACTGTTTTATGTAGAAAAGCAGAATTTGTGGAAATAAATTGATCATGATCATAAAAGAATAGACCAGGATTTTAAAGCAAACAACAATGTTATTTGTAATATTACTATTGTAGTATTTATATTTTGTTTGTTATTTAACTATATTTTTACCACAAAGTCCGTAGCCCACGTTTCTAATTCCCGAAGTCTTAAGAGCAAATCTACGAACCACGCGGACAGTCCAAGGAGAGATGGATACGCTCTATTTGCCCAAATGGCAGGTACCTAATAAAAATAAATATATATGTGGAAAATTAAAGAAACATGATTGTGTTTTTGATGAAAATATTAAGATACAATTAAGAAAATACATAAAATAGACTCAATAAATTAGAAAGGTGTATCCTTACTTGGTCCAAGAACAACGCGTTCTCCAGTTCCTCCATATCAGATGTGATAGTCAATTCGCCCTGTAATGAGTTAATTTTCGTATTACAAAGACAATTCATATTCATATCGCTATGAATCGATATAGAAATCGCTAATAAAAAGTCTATACACCTTAACTTTGTTCTTAAATCAGACAATACCTTAAGTCCCAAGTCCAATTCTCGCAAAGACCGTTTCATTTCGCCGGTGAGATAGTTCATTCGCTCGCACTCTTGGAACGCGACTATAACATAGGGCGTCCTCTCCTCCACTTTACCCATTATTTCTACCATGTTAAATTCCTCTGGTAATTTTTCCATGACTTCGTCTAACATTTGTTTTACCTATGATAGTAACAAGATTAAAAATTACGATATAAACTAATCATACATAATAATAAATTCAAATATGCAATACCTTATCTTCTCTAGTTACAGTTGAGGCACCGGACGCTTGAGCATCCCGAGGTTGCATTTCAAATATAGTCCTAAAAAGATTTTCGGAAGTGGTAGTAAGAAAACCTATTTCAGCGTTTGGGTGTAATCCATATAAGTATGGAGATTCTTGAGGCATAGCGTCTTCTATGTATTGGTGGTAGCCTATATAGTCGGTGTTTGGAGGTGCAGGAAAACCGGGGGCTAGTTGCAGCTCACCGTCCACCTAATGGTAAATTTTATATTTTATAAATATAATAAGTTTTCATAGTATTTTAATATTTTAAAAACATATTAAATAATGCCGTAACATAATTATTCTGTCTAAAAACGAACAAATGTTACCAGATCAGGTTGCATTAGCTCTTCAAGATACGCGTTACAGAGTCGTCTATCCCAATCATCAGTTATATGTCCGCCATACATTATTTCACCAAAAAGATAACGTAGGTCTTCCCAAGGTACTTTAGAATTTGCCTCTAAATAATTGTAGAGTACGAACACGCTTATAGTTAAATCACCTGTAATTTCCCAAAAAATAAGCCAGAATAAATGAAGTTCCTTAATATTACATTCTTATTACGATTTTTATATGTTATCACATGCCTTTATAGAATTTTTCTACTCATTTACATTTATTTAAAAAATAATTTATTAAATTTACTAAAATAAAAAAATATATAAATATTTTATTTTCTTGTAAACAATAAAATATTTAATAAATAATAATAATAATTTTAAAATTTGAATTAGAAACTTATTAGGATCTTACCAACATTAAATGGGTATATTTTATTCCATCCCTGAGGCCCAAACTTCCTGCGTTCAGCCACAACAGCATGGAAATAACAAAGTGCGAATAGAATAGCTTTAAACTCTGCCTCTTTTCCGCACATTTCTAATGTTTCTTGGTTAAAGTTGTCGAGAGCTTTATGTAAGTTTGCCTGAAGCAGAACAAAATTTAATTATTTTGTGACTTCACTTACACAAACCACTTAGATACAAATCAATTTGTAACTTTTTAGAACATGATCCATAACATACTTTTACACATAGAAGGAATCTAGTATTAAGATACTCCGTTCCGATTTTCGAGACATTGCGTGTTGTATAGCGGAACTCAACGCCGCGCTTTGTCTTAATACGAAAACGAGAAAATAAAAGTAAATAATTTATTCTCTAGAGTGGGAATAGTGTCGTAGTAGGCGTTTCTTTTACAGTAATTTTGCAGTGCCGCTGCGTCGCCAGTGGCATATTATTTCTTAGTGCGTATGTATGTACATAAATAATTATATTTTATAATTGCAATTCACGTTATAAAGCTTTTTTATTTATGGGAGATATTTTTATAAATATATTCTATTCTTAAATTTAAGTTTAAATTTAAGTATTTGACAGTCAAAGAAAGTGACTTTCCTTTATATAAAGTAAATTACCTGCATCCCAGTAGGTGGTTCATTAGTTATCTTGATACTACTCTCCAATATACCCTGCGGTATGATGTGCGCTGCGGCCGTCGCTGCTGGTTCCGCTGACATGAAAAGTCTGAATTCCTCATGACATCCTAATGCAAAGCTTTCCATTTTCTTCTCTAGGCTTGGTAGCCATTTTTTTACTAAATGGATGTTCTGAATTTAATAATTATTAGTTACTAGTATATAAAAGTTTTCATATAATCTAGATAGGTTCCGCATTTTTATTTGTACGGGACAGACTATTTTCGCAGGAGCTAATATAGTTGTAGCGGACTCGCCAAGCGCTTCAAATTATAAAAAATAAATATTAATTGCTTCATTATGCCTAATAAATAGTAATGGTTTACATCTTATTTTAACTCGATACTTGTTATATGGGAACGTTTATAGGAGGCGATTGGAACGAAGGACGTCCGATATTTTTCTATTATTAATCCCATTCCAAATTCATTCCTTAGTCCTAGTTTAATTTTTTCATCACACTGCCAACGCATTAACAAGTGTTCACTTTTGGTTATTCAGATATGGATCTCATGTCTGAATAACCAGATACATCATAGTCGTCACGTGTGCCTACGATGTATGTATTTTCAAGCGCGTAGCGCGGCTCAAGTACATACTTTATTATACCTATTTTATTATGATAAAATCTTTAACTTTAAAAGTAAAAACTACTTATCGTATTCATTATATACATGTATGTTTAAATAAATACCTGCAAAACAACCCAATGCCCTTTCTTCAACGCTTCATCCATGGCCTGTTCAGCTACCACTTCCTGCCCTTGTCCTAATGATACATTGTGGAAGTTCCCACAATCTGCTGTATACCTCATAACTTTGCCCAAAGCCTCCACATCCTTTAAGGGGTTAACTCCAGGGGATAGTATGAAGAAAATGGGAGTAGTGGGACTAGTCTCTTCGAAGGACTTGCTGAATTCGACTGTTCTGTTTTCAACGTATTTAGAGCCCATTTTTTCTTCTATATATGTTCTATAAATGTAATTGATGTTTAAAGAACATATAATTTTTGAAATTTAATAATATTATTAATAATCTTAAAATATTGATTATTTATTTTTTAGTCTTGGGTGACTTTAAATAAACTAGACATGTCGACAACTGAATGTGAATAATTGAAAATGGATACTTACGCTACAGCATACGTCATTCTATCAGGACGTAGCGCACGTAACATACAAAGCCGCTGTAGAGCTGTTTTATTTTTCCACTCCTAAAATAAAGTCATTAAAATAATTTTTTAAATATCGTTTTTTTGACGCACAGAAATTGTTATACATAGATTTTTTGGTGATATATAAAATAAACCATAAACATTTAAAATCTTAATGAAAAATATATTATTTTTTGTATCTTATTGTACCTGCGGAAACTTCTCACGTTCAGGACATTCCATTTCAACAATTTTCTTCCACCGCTTTGGCGATGTTTCTATATCTCTGTCCAAATTTCTAAACTCATCTTTGCTTGCTAAAGAGCAAATACCTCCCCAGCTTTGATTTGAAAGAAAATCTACTGGACTCGTCACATGAGGTTTTATTGGAAATCGAAGGAAGAAGTCTAACTCTACTGGTGATACTTCTTCACTCATAAGAAGAATCTGGTGAAATCAAAGAAATAGTTTAGAATTTTCTACAAAAATGTGAATTTAGTTTAGTTTATTTAGTTTCTTAAAGTTTCTTACCTGAAAAGTCATCTGAGATGCAAAAATTAGTTTATCACATTCGAATAGACCTCGCGAAGTGTATTGAAAAACAGAATACGTTATACAATCAATTAAGTTCTTAATTCGTTGTGCAACTTCCTCGCTAGGTTCTGCTTTTGATATTGCTTTTTGAAACACCACGCTAAAGGCCTATGGAGAAATCATTTCTGTTGATGTTATTATCGTCACATTGTCATTTAAAAAGCTTTTATTGTGACTGTTAATATAAAACATTTATTTATTCTGTTAGCAAAAAAATGCAATATTATATAATCCTTAAGCTTTAAAAAAAGATATGTAAATATCCTAATACAAAATCTTATAAAAAGTAGTAGAAAAATAAAAATAATTATGTATATAAAAAATAAAAAGTTTATTGAAAATAAAAAAGAAGCAAAGGCAATTTAATTTGATAATTACATTTCTTATTAAAAAAATATTAAATAATATCTTTTTATAATATAATACCTTGAGAGAAAACTGGTAAATAGGATTGATAGTATTGAGGTCGTTGAGTATAAAATATAACAGGGAAGCTCTCGCCGCCGCCGGCCGGTAGAACTCGCGAGCTTGGTCTATTTGGTGCGACGTTACTTTTGCTTCTGCTACCTAAAATATGTCATAAATTGTTATTGATTGTTTGGTACAACTGTTTATTCCGTCCGAAACTTAAAACCTGTCCAAACTCATGTTTAAAAAATAAATAATCCGCAATTTAATTTCTTTATTAGTAAAACACATTAAGAAAATATGTAATGTGAAGTTGTGGAATCGATTCCAACGCTAAATTATTATATTTAAATATATTAATATTTTATTTGATTATTTGTCATCTCTAGTAAGAAATTCGAGTGGAACGGCTTTATAGTCTAAAAATAATTAAAATATTAAAGGCAATATCTCAAAATTATGATATTGAAAAAATTAGACATAGGAGTAAACGGAATTATTAACGGAAAAATTAACGGCATTACAAAAAATTATAACTATTGTTGTAATGCACAATATTTTTATAAATTAAGTTTGTTTTACTCTTTTATTTATACTAAGCCAAAGTTCATAAATAAAACATACCTTTTTCTCAATATCGGCAGCAGTTTTCTTAGTGATTTCCAAATTTTCAATCAGAGCTGTATCTCCTAATATATTACCACCCGCCGATGACAATCTCGATAACAGATCATCTTCGAGTTTCTTTAGTTGTATTTTAAATTCATTTTGTTGTTTAGTCAATTCTGCTTTTAATTCTTCTAAATCAGGTCTTTCTGCTTTAACAACTTCTGCCAAAAGCTGGTCTTCTAAACCATCTCGAGTGACGGTGAAGTTAACTAAAGTTGTTTGAGCTTGCATTTCTGGCTTATAATGTGGATTTGCCAATTTAGTATGAAGTATTAACTTGAAATTAGGACTGTATTCCACTTCTTTATCACCGATTTTGATAGCTCTGTTTTATATAACATAACATAATGTTCGCAAAATTATCTTGGTTTAGATATCACAATAAACATTAACATTATTTACTTACATATTACCATACCTTATTAAATAAAATTTCACTAACCTTCCTTTTTTTATTAAATTTCTACCAAGTAATGGGTCTAATACAGGATCTACAGTCTCTCCTATATTTTCTAGCAGCACTGTTTCTCCTTTTATTATAGCTTTTTCTATCGTATCTAAATAACCCTTTTGTCCTAAACGAATAACTCGTAGGATATCTCCGTACTTTTGTTTTATCCATTTCACTCCTTGAAGCTAAATTATATTTTAAAATAAATTTACTTTAAATTTTATCATAAATGTAATACGAGAAATTAATTCAAATAAATTTAACAGAATACAAAAAAAATGAATGAATGAACAGAGTACTTCTCAGATTTTTTCTAAAAGCAAGAGGCAACATAACCAATAATAAATTATTCGATACCTGTGGATCAATCATAAGCGGCCATCTATCAGAGTTAGACAATATAGTCGCATTTTCAGTGCTCATACGATCCGAGGGCAAGCCTTCATTATGCCACATCGCTATGGTCGTGTCGTCTGTTAGCATTGTTAACGGGTCTAGACCCTCAGTAATCGGAATTGGAGGCTGGAAAAATTAAAGAACTTTAATTTTAATCCTCTTCTTTCTTTTCTTTGTTTTAATAATTTACTTTTTGAAAGTCAATCTTCTTTCTATCAACTCTAATAAAAAATACATACCTCTAAAGTTTTAAGGAACACCAGCCAGTTCTTATGTAACAAGTCCAATCTGTATAATTTAGTAAAACACCCAACGTATGATATGAAAGCGCATACGAGTAACACATCGCCAGGCAATGTCGTACTTTGTTGCATGAAGCTAAAAATTGACGCTTTTCTTAATAAAGGTACAGGGTGAGTCATATTGAACTTTCCGATTTCAATAAGGTGTGTATTAAAAACAAAGCGACATGCAGTAAAAATTATTTTATTGTTTGAAAGCACATAACATGCAGTTTTAATTTAGTTGGTTTTAAAAATGATATCCTGTAAATGTCTACCTCCATTGACCACACACTGCTGAAGCCTTTCCCGGAAGTTGTCCATTACTCGTCGAGTCATATTCAGCGGAATAGCATTGATTTCTTCCGTGATTGCAGCCTTCAGTTCATCGATGGTTCGGGGACGATGCGTGTACACCTTTTCCTTCAGGTAACCCCAGAGAAAGAAATCGCAGGGGGTTAAATCAGGTGATCTCGGCGGCCACCCAACGTCACCTCGCAAAGAAATGAGATGACCGGGAAACATTTGTCGCAGGATTTCCATTGAACGCCTGGATGTATGGGCTGTAGCACCATCTTGTTGGAACCAGATGTTATCGTTGTCATGATTCTGCGTTAATTCCTCCAATTTCGGTTTCAGAAAAGTTTCAAGCATGTCGCAATACCGAGCAGAGGTAACTGTGACGACTTGACCATCTTCTTCAAAAAAATAGGGACCCCACACACCAAACTCTGCAATAGCGCACCACACTGTCACTCGAGGGCTGTGAAGTGGTCATTCGTGTAGGTTTCGTGGGTTATTCTCAGCCCAGTATCGAAAATTCTGTTTGTTGACAGTTCCGGCGAGGTGAAAATGTGCCTCATCACTGAAGATCAAAACAGCAGTGCGGGGGATCTGCTGAATGTCGCGGCATAAATTTGTTCGTGTATCTAAGTCTCTAACTGTTAATTCTTGCACTACCTAAATCTTGTATGGGTGAAATTTAAGGTCTCTATGCAGTATTCTGCGGACACTACTGAAAGATAATCCTAGTGAAGCGGCATGTTTCCGAACAGAACGCCGAGGGGATTGTTGAATTGAAGCCCGCACTCTATCCACGTTTTCCGCTGACGTTGACGTCCTAATTCGGCCTTGTGGTCTTGTTTTTAATGCTGATGATGTTGCTCTAAAATTTGATACCCAATTTCTGATTGTTGGTCCAGTGGGAATGGGATCACGTCGACCAATAGCAAAATGTAAACGGAACGCACGCTGTGTTGTGATCACGGAGCCGCCATTTTTAATAAACTCTTCAACTACGAACGCACGATGTTGTCCCGACCAAGCCATTGCTCACACTAAAACTGCATGTCATGGCGCGTCTAATGACACCATCCCCACCCTTCTACTCCTTCCCTTCTTCGTGCAACGTCCTTCCAAAACCGGAAAGTTCAATATGACTCACCCTGTATAAGGATTTTATTTTTTAAATAAACATAAGTAAGTTTTCCTGAATTGGAGTGGATCTTAAAGAAAAAACAACAATTTACAGTTACAATAAATTAAATAGATACATGTGAATTATGCCACAAATTTCCCGAAAAAAAAATATATACTATGTAATAACGTTACTAACATAGAAACAGCCTCAGCCCATCTAACGTTTTCGCTCGCTAATCCGTTCACTAATCGATTAGCTAACTGGATAGTTCTATTAGTAGCGTCCGCCTCTTGTTGACATTTTAATTTTTCAGTTGTCGCCTTTTCAAAGTCCGCTGTTAGAGTTGCTAGCTGCTCTTCTAGAGACTGAAATATGTATATTATTTTTTCATAATAACAAAAAGAGCTGATAAATATACTCCCTAATATATAGGACTATATATAATATAAAAGAAATAAACTTACGGCAACTTTAGACTTAATAGACTTGAGCTTTTCCGTAGCGGCCGCCAGCTCCGCGTTAGCCGCGGCCAAAGCTTTCCGCTTAGGCTCTACATCGCAAAACACTTCATAGAACTTTATTATATTTATCACCCACGCACACAAGCCTGCTGCAGCTGCTGATTTTGATCTTACGAATTCTTAAAAGTATGAAAAAAATAATTAAAAACACCGTTTTTCTGGCTGCTAACATATATTTATGGTCTTCTATTTAGCGGAATAGAGAGAACCTGGCGTTAAGAAACTTGGAACCCAACGCTATTTTATCCTTACCAGATCCACAAAACAAGAATGATTTAAATATACACTTCTCTGAGTAAGCATTTAGTCCACGACTATCGCGCATACTTTTACTTAAGACATGAGCTTAATTCTATAAAATATATTTTTAATATAAATAAGTACAATAAGATGATTTTAGCTATATCTTGAAATTTTCTTACCTGGTTCAAATTCTGAATCCTTGAGATACGGCTGTATAGCCTTGATTACATCTGGGTGAATGTTTTCTTTATCATAGTTAATTAGTGATTCTAGAAACACATCTACTTTAGCCATCATCATCTAAACGAAGTCATTTTAAGTAATTAATAAAATTATTTCTTACAGTCAATAAATAATAGAATATTTACTATATAAAATTATAATAATTTCAACAATATCCATGTATACTGTAACAATATTATCACACAAGAATACATTAATAATAGAACACATACTTTAGCCGATTTCCAACTCCTATCCTTCGGTATCTTCCCCCCTGGAGCCAATAACACCATGACAGCCGCTGTCACATTAGTCACAGCTCCGGGAGGCGATCCAAAAGACTTTAGCTCAGTTAAATTGGCCTTATTCAGTGTGTTTAAAGCTTCCTGGGCGGCTACTAAAGCTGGTTCAGCTTTTATTAAATCTTCTTCGCAATCTTTTTGCTTTTTTAATACTTCTTCTGCTATTACCGCTACTTTTTCTTCTTCCTCGTCAGCTATAAATTTTTAGAAATATATAAGAATAAATATTTCACTGCGTAGATTTTTATTATTATATTTACTAGTGATCCGCTCGTGGATTCACCTGCTAGAACTACATAATTATTTATTTATTATTCTGAATTCGTGTTCGGGTTCTAATAACATTATCAATTTATAGGCAATATCTATAAATTGTTAATTAAAGTTTCATCCAATTCAATTGTGAAATTATGTTGTTCAGCTCGACTGACCTCTAAGCAATACGAGTATATATTCTATTATAATAATGTAGTAAAATAAGTTCACGAACAACAATTTAATAGTAATGTACATATTAAAACCGAAAAGCTTACCTAAAGCCTTTTCACTTTGTACTTTCGCGGTCTCAACGCCGACCATTTCAATGAGTTTATCAGCCGCTTCATTCTTCTGCTGTAGCTCTATCTCTTGTATGGCTAACTTAGCTTTAAGTTCATCTACTTGAGATGCAGTTCCTCGCAACTTTTCTAAGCCGTTTTCCAACCTAATTAATTGATTTGAATAAAAAAATGAAGATATGACTTGGTAAGCGTCTATTCCATAAAAATGATTTCTTAACCATGTTTTCCTTAATAATATCGATAACTTCATCGATATTACTAACAAAACATTTATAATTTTATTATCATTTGATCTGATATTATTATCATTTGACATATCTAATGATTTACGTAATAGATTCGAGACCCTCAAAGGGAGAATATTACAAACATGTACTTTTTTCGTACGTAAGATATTTCCAAGTTCCTTAGAAATCTGTCTCGAAATTTACAAGTTGAGAACATACTATTTTATCACTAGGATTACTCTACCTGCTGTACGTTAGACAAGCATTTTAACTAACATTATATATTACCTTACTATTTTAGCGCGCAGCTCATCAGTTTTTTGATTAACCAATTTAGCGTATAAACTAATTTGCTCCAAATAACTTTTTGGTGTGGTATAGTTATAGCGCCTCTCGTTTGCCAAATACGCTTTCGATATAGTGTTTACTGATGTATGTACGTACGCCATGAAGCGTGATACTGAATCTCGAAGAGTTATCTAAATTAGTTAAAAAAACTTAATAAATGGCTACAATTATAATTTATATTAATTAATTATAATTAATTTCCTTAACGTGTACTTGTTTAAATAAAGACCTAAAAGGTTAAAATTTTATCGACTGACTTTGCCATTTTTAATCCCCGAATCAGTCCAAACACCAACTAAGTTATGCGTTATATCTATCCTAGTTAAAATCTTTATACCGTTGCCATAATTAATGTCTTAAGCAAATATTTTAATTTTAAAAACATAACTAATTATTATTTGCAGAAAAAAGACCGAGTTCATTTCAATTCATTAATAATTTTAAGAATGATACATACAGGCAAAACATGTAATTCTTCCAAGAATCTCATAGACACTGAAACCAACGCCTCTTGTGGCCATTCGTGAAACCAATTTATAGACGTACAATTAATTAAAGCTGGGAACTTTCTTGATCTCACTCGTAAGGTAGAGCCAACGGGAGAGAAACACAGTACAACTTTTAATTGTTTACGAACACGATCTATGAAGAATTTCCAACATATTTCTCTTGTATCTGGTAGACCTGCTCCTTTTACCTATAAAAATATATGGCATTTAGGAACCCTAAAACCTTCCCTTTTAAAATTTCAGTATAAGTAAGAAAATATTTAGATACCACCTAAAAAAGGGAATTAGGTACTCAAATATATGAAATTGATGTATAAACATTACATTTACATTCAAAAAACCTCCAATTCACTTAAATCTTTTTAAAAATAAATATTAAACCTGTCATGATGCATTATAAAAAGTTCTTTAAGTATAAAATAAAAAAGTCTTATATCTTGTATACCTCATTTCTAACACCGGCTATAATATTTTCTATATCATCGTCGGGGAATAAATCTCCGACTTCACCAGATGCTAGCAGATCATTTATTAAAACGAGGAATTGTTCATTTGCTACTTGAGCATCTGTCATCAGGAACATAATGCCGACATTCTTAAGGCCAGTCTTGATGTATAATCCAGAGAGTTCATGCTAAAATTAAAAAATATATAACATAACGTATTTTAAGTAACAGTAATAATTAGTAACATATTTTTAATCCCTACAAGGACAGAGGGGTGTCATAAGTTTGAAATGTCTGTCTATGTATGTCGCAGACCGCAAACGTGTTTGATAGTGTTTTTTTGTTCAAAACTTAAAACGAACTGAGTATTGAAATAATTAAGTACATTAATATAATTAAATTATTCTTGTATATTTTTTTATTAAAGGTTTTTTTTTACCTTTAAATCAGATACTCCATATCCTTTCTTCAATTGTATTTGAGATACTTCTAAACTAGAAATGAATGCGGCTAGTCTAGACAACGATTGTTTTCCGGATCCACCAACACCTACTAATAATGCACTGCCTCTTGGACTTTCTAAGATGCGACTTATCCTGAAATCATCATCTTCAATCATCATTTCTATATAGCAGCTTCGTAATAAAAATAAAATATTATTTAACTACTTATTTTATGTATTGTAAGTATTTTTAAAATAAAAGGTTTCATTACCACAAGATCTCGTGCTGAAAAAATGAGGAAAATACCTTAAATAAGCTCACTGACTTTTTTTTTATATATATATTTTAAATTATCATAATGGAAACGCAATAGTCATAAATTTGTATGTTCAATATATGTATACACATAAACAAATTATACAAATTTAAACACACCTGCATATATGCATCATAGCATCTTCAAACAGTACTAAATTCATTGCCGCAATAAGGTCATTGTAACTAGAAAGAGCTTCAGTTAATAGTTTGTTGAGTTGTTCCCAGTTTGCTACTGGCATGTATTTGGGTTCTCCAATACCGCCAGCGAAATGACAATAAATGTTTGGACGTTCAAACACTGCACCTTCGTCTATATCCTTAAATAAACTACAAAATTAATTTCATCGATGACATTCTAGTTTGTTTAACCCTTAGACAGTCGAAAGGATCCAAAGGTTCTCATGTGAAGGTAATGTATCTTGAAACGAGCACAAAACGAAGAAACACAGAATAATCTCAAAACTTAGTTTTACCTGCTTTAATAAGTTGTTACTTTATTAAACTATTTTTCACATCATCATTTTGTATTATTACATTATCTATGTTCTGCCATTTTCACTAATATTGCAAATTTGTAAGAAAAATTACATTCGCGTAAGCTTTGTTTGAATTTATTAAAAGAAAAAATGTTAATGGATGTTTATCTAATATTAGAATATACAAAAATGGGATGATGAAAAAAAAATTTTTTGTAAAAATACTTCGTCAAATTACCTCAAAGTTTTTCTTGCACAGATCAACTTGCATTTTAAGAAAAGCATCAATATCCTTGTCTTCGGTCAGCTTGTCGCCGTACACTCTGTGTGTCTCGTGAAGCCAAAGACGTATCAAATCAGAGGGATACACTAAACATTCATTTGTGCTGAATAGGAAACCCTGAGAAAAAATATTAAGATTAAATATATATTTTTATAACATCTCGAGGAAACAACACTAAAAGACGTATTTAACTTAAAATTAAATTAATAATTCCGAATAAAAACCAGAATATTTACATTTATCTATATACAAATAGATTTATTGATATACATATATTTACCTGGAAAACATTTGAAAGATCTCTCAAGTTAAAAATATAGTGAAATTTGATGGCTGTAGGCAAAAATACTTGTGAAACTTTGTTGTGTAGAGCTATCGTAGCCGCTACGACATTTTCTGTGAGAGTCATAATAAGTTTCATTTTAAAAATAGTAAAGAGTACAATTATGAATGAAAAAAAGGTATAAAGGTTTTAACAGAGTTCTAGATAGCCCTTGTCTATAAAATGTAATTGATATGAAAAGTAAAACAATAAAAGAATGTTTGACAACGTCTTGGCGCAGAATTAAGAGGGAATGAAATAATTAATGTGTATATTATATCTTCGGTCCGGCGATAAAGCAATAGCGCAGCGTGGAGTTCCGCCACTCAACACGCAATGCGTCCAGAATTTTACGGAAAGTGGGAAACAGTGTGTAATAACACTAGGTTACCGTTACCTACCGTTCTAAGAGGATACAAAAGGTAAAAAAAGATTGTTTTATTTTTTCTTTTCTTTAATTTGGGTGAAGAACAGATCGTAACGTCTTATTGGCCCTGTCGTCGATCATGATGACTATAAAATTTTAATGAAACTTACTTGAAATCTTAGCAATTTGTGCACCAATTCTCAGTTCAGGATTCACCAAATGCTGACTCAATATCGAATGATAAATATTATTTAAAGCTTCAGTATTCGGAAAACTTATTGCAAACACGCAAAAGTGTCGTTGCAGCCTTGGATTTATAGTGAAACTGCCGGATGTAGGGTTCATACATGATACATATTGAGTATTATGAATGTCCTTAAGAGTTAACTTCGTTCGATCGTACCAATGATTATAATCTAAATGTTGCCGAATTATCGTATGGGGTTGAACAGTTCCATAGGGATCTACTTCTGGCATATTCATATCATCTATGAAATATATAAGAGTTTTGTTTCCAGGAGGTCCATAGTTTCTGCCAGCCTTCTTTTCTAGCGGTTTTTCTAAAATCTTCTGTAGCATTTCTGATGTTGTGTAAAAGTTGAATGGAATAGATTGAATGGCATAGTTTTCTGAAAGACTAAAATCAGTAACAGTTTAAAATTTATCAAAAACTTTACGTATATGTAGTATGTTAAAATATTTATAGAAAATAATTACCTTTGAAGTTTTTCATTTACTAGAACTGTTTTCCCACACCCCGCACTTCCCACTAACATAACAGGATGTTTATTTTTCATTAATAAGTCCAAAAAAAATCGCACTCTAATTGTTTCAGCAGTTGGTACTAGCACAGCCTAAAAAAAGTTATATCTTTGTAAAAAAACATTTAATAGTGTTTACATATTACTATAATAATATGGATTATTTACTTGTAATGGTATGTCGCTGTCTAATTCAAATTTTGTAATCTTTTCAGTCCAGGGAGTAAACTGCTTAGTTTCAGGGTCAATGTAATAATCAAATACTGTACCACCAGTAGGAAATTTTACGTATTTAAACTCGTTGACCCACCACTTGGAAAATTCTAAAAGAAATATATTTAATGTAATTTTGAAAAGTCTAAGATCATATTATCTGCAAAGAATAACAATCAATATTGTATTGAAAATATTTCAAACTATTGCAAATCGTAAGTGTAAAAGAGAATTTTATGAATACTTATAGTAGTTGTGATTTACGTTATTTAAAATATCTTGTTGATCTATTTTAAATTAAAATAATTTACCAATTCTATAATCCACATTAGTATCTTGAAACATAGCAGAACCGAATGCCCAAACGCAAGCGAAAACGAAGAAAATATCATGCCAGTCTTTAGGACAATCAGGAGGTGTATTCTCAGGTACTAATAAACAACTCAGCAAATGGCAAAGCATTTGTATATGTGCCATATCGGCTATTGGAGTTATTTTCTTAAATCTATTCCTTATATTTTCTAAACATGGAGGAATATATTTGTCAAAGAGAATGACTAAATTGGATTTTTCTGCTGGGATTTTTCGAGTTTCAACCCAACTCGTTACATAGCTGAAATTGATAGGTATTGTTAATATTGTACATAAGTTAATAGATAATTATATAAAGACATGATACTTACGGATTCCAACCTAAGTCTTGAGGATTAATATATAAAATTCCAGCTCTAGACACAGTCGCCGGTGTAGCTGTGCGCAAATTAGAAATCTCAAACATCAATCTCATACTTGGTGTGAGTGCTATTCTTTCGTTACTGGCTAAAGTTAATATTTTATTGTCATCCATTACCGTATTTAAAGATTCAATCCACATCGGATCTATATCACCGTCTAAAAGTATCCATTTTGGATTTTCACCAACTATATTAGCCTGGTCTCTCATGATAACTGAAAATAAGCCATCTTTCCACTCTCTTGTGGCAGGATTGATGATACCAAAGAGTTCATCGTTAGTAACTGCTTTAGGATTTAAATCGTTATATATTGGTTTCTTTTTTAAATTTTGGTAAGTCTTAAAAAGTGTTTTCCAAACTTGAGTTTTTCCTGTCCCAGCATTACCTACGATAAACACAGAATGACGAACTTCGAGCAATTCCTCTAATTGTACAACTTTCAATATAAAATTGTCTTCTGGCTGTAATAGTAGATCCATAGCAGCTTGTTTGACAGTTCTTTCAAATTCTAAATCTCGTTTTCTTGGTACTTCTAAGGCAGGAAATAAATCACCAATCAAACCCATAAAGACAGGCATATCGTCTGTTACAATTTTAGGTATATTGAAGTCACGTAAAGTTCTCATTAAGACTTCCTCTTCAGGTCTACCGGGATCTCCTCTCTATAGAAAATATAAGTTATAAGTAATTTTCCTTTTACGAAAAAGAATTAGTATTCTATCTATTGTATTTGTTATTCACGCACCTTTAAAGAACCAGCTACTACCAAAACAGATTTAATAGCTCTCAAACCCCAATCGTAATGGTCTTGTTTAGACAATAATTCTTTACACAATGTATATAATGTAATAAATTTCCTGGCTAATATTTTCGCATCTTGAAATCCTTCTGCTACCAACATAATTTCACAAATTAACTCAAAATCTGGTACAACCATAGCGCAAGGCCTAAATAGAGCTTTCAAATTTTCAGGTAATTCTGTTCTTCCAGCGTAACCAGGATTCATTGTAATAAATATACCAACTGTTGGAACTAATACAATAATCTCGCCCATAAAATTAAATTTTTCTTTCTTATCTCTATAATTAGAAAATCACTCATTACTAATTAGAAAACTGTTCCTTAAAAATGTCTTAGTCATTTTATATCAAACCTTATAGCGTCTTGTACTGATTTAACTTGAACAGCCACTACGGAAAGTACTTCAACAGATATCCTGTTAAATTCGTCAAAACATCCCCAAGCACCAGTTTGGGCTAAACCTTTGTAAATATTTCCACAGGACTAAAAAAATGTATTTTTAAGGTAATTTATCTTCAACAAATACGGTAAATGCAATATTTGTTGGCTACTTGTAAAAAAACAGTTGAAACTAAATTTACAACCTGTATATGTAGGTTTATGAAAAGTACCTGATAATCCATTTGTTCAGAACAATTAAATACATAAACCATTATACCCAAAGCTCTTCCCAAATCTTTAGTCGTTTCTGTTTTCCCTGTACCAGCAGGCCCCGCTGGTCCGCCTCCCATTATCAAATGTAACGACTAAAAATATAATTAAATAGTTATACTGTACCAAAATATATTTAATGTACAAGATACTAAATTATATTAAATATATGACGCGATTCTTTAAAAAGTCTCGTTACGTTAACTTATTAACAGTAATATTGATAAAAATTGTAACTTTACCTGAGTTAAAGTAATATAACATCGATCAGTCAGTGGTGTTATTACCAATCTTGGCGTATTTCCCAAATACTCATAACTATATCTAAATTGAGCGTCGCAGATGTTTGCAAAACAGTGCATTTCTTTTTCATCCCATCTATAACATATAAATCATATAATTAACTTGTATACATAAAATAATAATTGAGGCCAGTCGTGGCGCAGTGAGCGTGAGCGCAGCAGAATGGGAGCTATAAATTTTTACACTGCTTAGCAATAACACGACGGCATTTTCAATAAAGAATTAAAATTTAAATATATTTATAAAAATATTTAAAAAATGCTAAGGGTGATGATTGAAATTAAACTAACTGTGTAAGTGAAATAACCTTTACAGTTACGTGCAGATAATACAATGAGGTTTTCAAAACCTGTGTCTAAGTTGAGATTGCCATTGGAATGCTGATCCAGCTTCTACTTTGCCCTGAATTAATTTGCTTACAACGTCTCTTGAATGCACATCAATAGTGCAAATAGTCATGATTTTTTGTCGATCTTGTTTACTGAGTTCACCAATTAGTAAAGTAATTAGTGTACTAAGTTGAGACAGTTGCTTTTTATAATAATCCTTCAAAGCATTATCATATCCTTCTTCAAGTCTACCAAAGGCAATATTTACTTCTGATGTCCACCAAATTTGTGAACAACACAAAGAAACTTGTGCCATAAAATCAAAAAGCCATTGTTCTCGTGACTTTTCTTCATAAGATACGATAGCTTCACCAAAGTACTGACGAATTGTTGACCGCATGATATCTTGTAATCGATTAAGCCATATTTCTACCTGAAAATATGACTCAATCGATTACAAAATATCACGCAATCAATGAGGATTCAAAAAATTTAAAGAGAAACAAATTTCAAGAAAAAAACTGTTTTGATAACTATTTACTTACGGCGCCAGTACAATCACATTGACCATGAAAAGGAACAAGTTCGCCGTCTTTGGCTATCATCCCAGAAGCCATTTTTTCACCTGCTACGTCACTCTCAATAAATTTAAGTTTCGCAATTGAATCAAATAACTTTGTAAGATGTCTACAAACCAGTCCAAAAATGTGAGTTTACATAATATATTATTATAATATTCACAAAGAAATCATATTCCTACTGACCGTATCACTAAATCCGCTTGATTGCCATTTGACAATATATCCAACAAATCAGCTGAAGATACAAAATAAAATCTCGGGAATGCCAATCTTTTAGTTTCTAAATACTCAGCTAAGGCTTTTTCACATATAATCAAGTCCTTTTGCAAACTGTCTAGGATTGCGACTAAACCTTCTTTATTAGTACCTTCTACAACATTAGGTGTCCTTGACATGTCTTTGGATAAAATCTACAATGATGAAAGAAATAACATTATAAGGCTTATTATAAGGTTTCCATAACTTGGAAGTAGTACCTATACAAATATGTAAAATAATGCTTTACCTTAAATTCAGCATCAATCCTATCAAAACGTGCAGAATCATCAGGTAATTGTTTCCTTATGTCTTCAGAACTCATAAATATACTTTCTAAATGTGTCCAAGTTCTTTGAACTTCAAACCAAACTGTTATTACTTGGTCAGCCACTGATAATTTTTGCTGCCAACACGACACTTCTTCTAGGAAATGTGCAATGAATTTCGAGGTTATCAAATTTTGTAGTTGTACCTATCAAATATACATAAAACAAATATCATCGTACATATTTTACTCTTTCTCCATAAAATATCTATAAGGGACCAAAGCACATCCCCATAATAGACCCCAAAAAAATATCTTTTCATACCTGATTTTCTTCAAGAGTCTCAATAAGTTCCTCACTAGCTCTTAATAATATACAACCCGTCCTTGTATGCATTTCTTGCTCAAACTCCATTCCACTCCAAGTTGTGTGTAAATCTTTCAAAATTTTCTCCATGGACATTTCTTTTACCGCTTTATCTACAATATTCTTAACTTCTTCTTCAAACTCATGAAGATTTAATGCCAATAAGTCAGCTAACGTTGTGTTTGCATCCATTACAATTCTCACCTATATTAGTTTATATATAAACATATATGCCCACTACTTAAAAAATAATATTGATTGATGTACTTAGTAACTTTAAGTACATAAATATAGCAAGTGCATTTGCAAATAGATTGCATAAGCAAAAAATTACATATTTTCATAAATAGTGCGAATATTATTATTAGGGTTACCTTACGTTAATATTTTACGTCGTATTTTATATTATTTATTTAGATATATTTTCAAATATCGATTTAATTTATAATTTACAGGCATATTTTAACGCAATAACGCTATTAGGCTATTTTTTTTTATATTTATCACATCATTTATCATACTTACAGTGAGTTCAGGTGGCAATGCAGCTAAGCTCTGTGGATCACAAACGTATTTACACCTTGAAATAGCAAACCACAAGTTTTTTTCTTATAAATATGTACAATTTACATTTAGTGTACTTGTAGGCTTTTAACGAGCAAATTAAATAACACCGATACACGAATGTGAACATGCATGCGACATGTTGAATAAAATTATAACCAATTAAAGTTCATACCAATTTGTGCAAATCACATTAGCATTATACATACGCTTTTATATACAATTCATATTTAATATATTGGAATAATTTTAGTGTTTATTATTTACATGTTTTTTTATTACTTAAATGCTAGTAAGCTGTTTCTATTGTACTACCTTAGTAGTTCTCATAAGTTGGTCCCAATGTCTTTCTCTTATAGCAGGATTTTGTAATTCAGCTACTGCTCTGAGTGATGTTAACATATTTTTTACTGTAGCTTCTAAGTTAATGTAAGTGTCCCAACTAAAACAAAAATGTCCAATCTGATAACGAACGAATAATTGATGGGAAGTTATTTTCATTGTTAAATATGTTCAAAATCATCCTTTAGGCTTGATAAATTCAAGATAATAGTTTTAACTTCATTTATATACAGTACCTTCTCATTTCTTTGTCCAACAATCTAATTTCTTTCGCAAATTTTTTGCACTCAATGTCCATATTTTCAACGTCAATTTTACGCCACGGTGTTGTTTTCCAATCTTCTATGCTAGTTCTTACAATATACACGTAATCCCAAAGTTGCTGTACAAAAATTTCAACAATTTTATATAAATGATTAATCGACAAATTTTTTATTTATTCTTTAAAATTCTTTATTTCTTTTATTTTTATTAGCTTTACCTTTAGCATTCTCAGTTCTTTCCTGCATTGTTTTAATAATTTAAACTCAGGAACGTTTACTTCAAACAGTGAGCCTGATTCTTGTATGCTTTTCATCTCGTCTTCCAAATGAAGCATCTCTTTATCTACTCGCGACATCACTAAGTAAGGATCGTCGCATTCGTATTTAAAGAACTGTTCAAAATATTAAACTTTATTTGTATAAAAACAATTGTATTTATTATAACATCGTGTCCACGAATGTACGCGTAAAAATATTTCAATTCCATCTGGGAAGTGTAATATTTGTCGTTTCTGGGCCTTTTTAAATTAGCTTAAAATATTGTAGGGTCCGCTTTTTCTGTTTCTTAAAATGTATTGTAATACTAAAGATTAAAAAAAAGTGCACACTAATAATATAGGTTAAATAGACAAAAAAGATTAATATCTTATAGAGATTGATTAATTACTTGTGACGAAGTGATTTATTATATATTTCCTTTATATACATTTTCTTCATCTAAAAATCTTACTTTTATTATAAATGTGGAAATTGAAGATGAATCTTTCTCCCACTTTCACACAATAATTAGGTACTGAACGGTTTTAGATGAAACTTTACAGTAATATAGTCTATAAATTACAATAATTCAGCTGGCATTGGGAGCTTAGTTAAGGAACTGTACGCCGCGCTGTGTCTCGTTTCTAGAACGAGAAAATGAGGCGTCAAATATTTCATTCACTTGAGTGAAAATCGAACCACAGCTATCATGTTTACAGTTGCACGCTCGTGCCCTTCCACCATGCCTGTAAAATATTAATATGTATGATGTAAAATATTAATACTTACATCATATTTCTTAAAGACTTCTCTATAATAGGTGACATGTGAATCAAAAGTCGTTATCTTTTTCCTAATACCAGCTACTTCAGCCGCTTGTAGAGGTGCCACCTGTTGTTTGACTGTTATAGCTAATTTTTTCGTTGTTTGCCATTGTTCTGGTAGTTCCTTAAAAAAAAATGTACTTTGATTTTTTTACTATTTATTCATATTAGCGCAACTAAGATGTATCGTATATGGGTCATAATCAGAAAAGTGGACATTTTCGAATTCGTAACGTAACTGATAAGTAACAACACTGATAATGTTTGTTACGAAACTGATGATATAAGGCATTATACACAACAAAATAACGATATTATATGAATAAAACTATTGTTTTTTTTATTTAATGAGACACAGATCAAAATTTTAAAGGTTCAATCGTTGAATTAACAGATTATAAATGTAAGAAGAAAACATAACAAAGTGAGAATATTAACAATATAATAATGCTAGTTCGTAACGTAATAAACTTATATTTCTAGTTAGAGATCACAAAGTTAATGATAAAATTAAATTCACTTTAAAATATATTAAAATTTGAGTCGTTATCATTGGAATTAAGTTTAATGCTTTGTAAGTGTTTATTCCGCATATCTTCATATTTAATAGGATTGGTCTTTTTAAGACGTTCTCTATATCTAAAAAAAAAGCATTTGTTTCAGCATTTGACATAGGAGCTTACGCTTACTGAAAATCAAAAAATTATATCAAAAAAATAATAATCACAAAAATCACAACTAATTTCAGAAAGATAAAAAATAAATTTCAACTAAATCGGTTCAGCTGTTTCTGAGATTAGCGTGCACAAACACATAGACAAACAAGCAAACAAGCCAAAAAACTTAAAAATCATTATTTTTGGTTACTTTACGTTATGAAAAGTCACTAATAATTTTTTTCATATGCCAGCAATTTTTTTTTCTATATACATATCTTCCATATACAAGCACCGGTTCGATAAAATTTTATTATAAACATATATAAGAAAACATTGGTACCGTAATTGTGAACTAGGCTTCATATTTTCTCAGTTTCGTTACGTAACGAAATATAACGAAATTGAGAATGAAGTCTGAGAAATTCTAACCTTTTTAAATATTTGCTCATAAGCCACGTGTTGCATGTGCAAGCACTGACGTTCTTTTTTGAGATTTTGTAAAAAGAAGCAAATAACATAAACAAGAAAACCAAATTATAGAATACTTACCAAAATAAAAGCCGTTTATAACCCTGAGATGTAATTTTACGCATTCCCTTTAAACATTTGAACCCCTCTACTGCAGCGAGAACACTACTGGTTGTAGCTACGACAGCATTGACTTTTAGAATAATGGTGCCACAATAAAGAATAATATTAAACACCATTCAAAA